>JXPZ01010097.1:113-11573 GCA_001014575.1 Themira minor
GCCGGACGCCGCTGAGCCGCGAGGTGCTCAACGACAAGTGGGTGTCGTTCCCGACGTGGGCCAGCGAGGACTCCACCTTTGTGACGTCGCGCAAGACGCAATTCGAAGAGACCATTTACAGGTAAGACTCGATTCAGCATTTGTTTCTTTTTGCCCCGACCCCTTTAAAACCCCCGTGAACATGTCCTTGTGTGTGCTTGTGTGAGTGAGTGGCGCTTTCGTGTGAGCATCTGTGCGTCGTCCTCCCCTGTATCTGGCTAGTCTGTTACTTTCGTACTTTAAAATTAATCCAATTCAACCTTGAAATTCTAAACAAAAGGAATATTCACAGAACTGAGGATGAACGCTTCGAGCTGGACGTGGTGATCGAGACGAACAGCGCCACCATCCGCGTGCTGGAGGGGGTGCAGCGCAAGATGTCGCGCATGTCGCCCGAGGAGATGGCCCGCTTCCACCTGGACGACTTTCTGGGCGGCACCTCGCAGACCATCCACAAGCGCGCCGTCCATCGCATCTACGGCGAGAAGTCCGCCGAGATCATACAGGGCATGAAGAACAACCCGGCCGTGGCAGTGCCCGTTGTCCTGAAGCGCCTCAAAGTGAAGGAGGGCGAATGGCGGGCCGCCCAAAAGACCTTCAACAAGCTGTGGCGCGAGCAAAACGAGAAATACTACTTGAAATCTCTCGACCATCAGGCAATCAACTTCAAGCCGAACGACATGAAGATCCTTCGCTCCAAAAATCTCTTCAACGAAATCGAAACCCTTTACGATGAGGTTGGTTGTCTTGGTTTTTGTTACAATTCTTTTCATACTTCAGTGCCGTTTCAATAGCGCCACGATCAAGACGATGAGAACGGCGAAACGGCCAGTGGGCCGCACTTGGTGTTGCCGTACAAGGACAAAACCATTCTGGACGATGCCGCCAATCTGCTGATACATCATGTGAAACGCCAAACGGGCATCCAGAAGCAGGAGAAGACCAAAATCAAGCACATTCTACGGCAATTTGTGCCCGACCTATTTTTCGCGACGCGGCAGCCCCTCAGCGACGACGAACGCGAAGATGGTGAGTGCGAATTTCGTATTTTTAAGGCAAAAGTTCATATCTAGGGACACGTTTTGAATAAGCAGCGTCAATTAAGATTAGGAATTCAACTTAACAGAAAGATTTAGAGGACAACATGTTAGGCACCCGTCTAACAAAAATCCACCTTCATCATTAAAAATTTTGTTTTCAAGTATCATTTTTGAATTTTATTTAACTTATATTGTTTGTAGTGATTCACTTAGAAAATTACAATTTAACCGTTGAAGTATTTGTAGAACATTATATATAATTTTATGATTTACGTACATTTATTCATTGAATTTGTTTTTCCTTCTTTATTTTTTGTGTATTCTCTTTCTAACAAATAATTCAAATCAAATTCAATGTCCATCCGCCATACCGCCATATTCGTAAATTACATGTAAAATACTTGCCTGCTAATACACAACAACAACTTTAACTGGACACGATACTGTAACAATTGGAATGTGCATCGCATATGAAACAATTCACCGTTCAATAACCATTAATGCATGTGCTTTTGCAATGAAATGAAAAAAAAATGCCTAAAGTGTTCCCATTTTTGATAGATGATAGTGATAAAATGGACATTGATCCAGTCACCACCACAACCACCACCAACAATACCCCAAACAAGAGTAACAAAACGCACTCAACAACGGACGAGTCCAACGCCACCGGCGCTTGCAACGGAGCCGCCGCGTCATCATCAGCAGCAGCGGGCAGTGTAATAAAAACGGAACTCGTGGAAGGCCCCGCGACTGTGGTCAGTTCCGATTCGGATGCGGCGAATGATACAAAAGACATCAAGTTGTCCAATGCCGGCGGCGAGAATGCCAACGCGAAACTGCTCAACGCCAATGCAAAGAGTGAGCTGGCCAGTGGCAGCGCGCTTACGATCACCCCAACAGGCGGCACATCGAAATCGGCAAACAACACGTCAGCGACGAATGCGGCGGCGGCCGGAGGAAATGCAGCTGGCTCAGCGTCGGCTGCCGCAACAGATGTGCCCGGTACCCCCGATAAGAGTGACATCAAATGTGATATCAAGACGTCACCGTCGACGGCGAACGCGTCGTCGAGTGCGGCCACCACGTCAACGACATCGAATGTACCATCTGTGGACAACATCAAAGTCGAGCCGAATGCCGACGAGCCAGTCATCAAGTCGGAGATCCCATTGCCGCCCCATGCGATCAGCAAACATATGGTAAGCACCTCACTGGGCTTCTGAGACATGTTCAAGTTTACTTAACGTTGTTCTTCTCGTCTCGTTTAGGAGGAGGCCTACACCTTGTTCTTTGCGAACAACAGCTGGTATTTGTTCTTTCGCTTGCACGAGATCCTGTGCAACCGGCTGTGCACCATGTACGAGCGCGCCCAAATTCTCGCCACCGAAGAGCAGAAACTGCGCAGCAAGCGCAACGAGAGCACGGCGACCGCTTTGCGTCTCAAGCCGAAGTGCGAGGTGCAAGTGGAGGACTACTATCCGACATTCCTGGACATGCTGAAGAATGTGCTCGACGGCAACATGGACTCGAACACATTTGAGGACTCCATGCGTGAAATGTTCGGCATACACGCCTACATTTCCTTCACATTGGATAAGGTGTGTACAAATCGTTGTTGTGGTGTCTTTCAGTTGTGTAATTCATGAGTTTATCCCCTCACAGGTTGTGTCGAATGCCGTGCGCCAATTACAAAATTGCGTCACCGAACGCAGCTCATTGGACTGCGTCGAGTTGTTCCACCACGAGCAACGTCGCGGCCACGCGGGCGGCTTATGCTGCAACGCCCTTAAAAATTACCCGGGCGAATCATCGTACAAACGCAAAGCCGAGGCAGATATCAACGACGAGAATCTCTTCCGAGTGTACATTGTAAGTGGACATGACTTTGATTATTTCCGAGGATATTGAATTAAATTTCAAATTTCTATTCTGCATAGTACAAAATTGATTGTCGCGTCACTATCGAACTGCTCGATACGGACCAAGAGGAGACAGAGAAATCGGTCAACAAAGTGAAATCGTGGAACAAATACGTGGACCGTTTGACAAACCCCTCAGCGTCGAGCTCATCGAATGCGGGCCCAGCATCGGAGTCGGGCGGAAATCGCGGTGGCTCACCAGATGGCGTTGACATTAAGCTCGAGCACAACAACGACGATCCAAGTGGGGTGAGTAAACTGAAAAGTTAGCGTCTAAAGAAACCGCATAAGCACAAGAAGTCAATTGAGTTTTAAGTAGCATTCGCATACATTTCAATGGGATAGACTGATATCATAAACAAGAGGTTGATCCGTTTGGAAATACATCTAGTCCGACTTTACTCAAACATTACAATAGTAAAATTTTTTATATAAATGCAAAAACGAATTGTAAATATTATTCGGTCCCTCCGAAGACATCGTCTTTAATTAAAATCTTTGCTCAAATTTAGTTTAAGTTTAAATTAGGAGTACCAGGTCAAATGAAATATGTATTGTACTGTACATATTGTATGTAATAAGAATGTGTATATGGATCGAATATAAATAAGACACTGATAGAGAAATTCTTAACAAAAAATATAATTCTGACACTTATTTATGTTTCAAACACCCGTCTTTTTTAACATTCCACACTTATTTAGCTTAAGTTAATTTTTATTTATTTTATTTATTATTAAACACTGGCATTGACTATAAGCAATTTTAAACCGTTTGAATTAACCTTATGGGCCTTGGCATACAATTAGTAGCGATATACAAATAATTTTTTGCTGCAATATTACCGCCACTAACATAAGGAGTTATCGCTCTTCATTACAAATATCTCGACACAAGCGCTGCAATCATGCTCGACCAACTGTTGATTCTATGTTAAGTGTACATGCTTACTCATATTCTCACGAACATGTTTCATAAATAACAGTGACATACGAGTTTACTTGATGACACTTCTATGGGAGCCAAATTAAAAAAGATGTTAATTGAAATAGTAACTGTACTAGTTGTGCCAAGTCGAGTTTCTGTGATATATTTTACAACAAAGGAGACCACACTTTTTGCTTTTGCAGTTTTTCGATTTTCGTGTAGAATTCGTCGATCAGTTCCGCATATCAAATTCTGTTGATACATCTCTTAATGTCATGCCAGTGTTTAAATGTTTTGTTCCGTTTATCCTTTTTCACCTTCCTCTTCTCTTATAAGTAACATACATTTTAAAAGGTTCTCCTTTTAAACGCTCCAAATCACATGTAAATTCATCTATTTTTATATAAACAAATAGTATGTATAATTATGAATAGAATAGACATATAGGAAACTTGCTCAATAATTATTCGAGCCCTAAGCATCTTATTATTGTGTGTAAATTTCGTACATTCCAAAAGCAAGTTACTTTTCAAAGCGAGGCCAGCTTGCCAATGGGCTTTTATTGTCTTTCCATTTCAAATTGAATTCCACAATAATTCGTTACGCTTAGGGTCCGATTCGTTATTGGCAGCTGATGAGATGATAAATACATTTAATTGAAATTGTTTGTTGTTTTTGTACAAGAGAAAAGAATGTAAATAAAAAATTGTAATCATTAAAAGAAGTTTAGCGAAAGTTTTTCAATTCCTTAACAAAATCCCCATCAAGCTCGCGGTTCAATTTAGAAATAGGAATTAGTTGGGCACGTTAAATTCATTTGAGGTAAGCAATTCCTTTCATCCTTCCCATTTCCTAATCGTTATTTTCATTTTTGTTTATTTTTTTATGTTAGTAATAATTTTAGTGTATATTTAGTATAATTTTAGTGTATACGTTATGTGTTAAGAAAAATGTTATTGTTTGGAAATAATTTCCTTTAGAGTATATTTTAATAATTAATTTTTTTTTTCATATGCAATTGCATTGGTGTATTATTTTAGTATTTTCATGAAAAATTATTCTTGACCTGGTACTTCGAGTTCCATTTGGTTACGTTCTCTTACGTTTACTTTGAGATATCTGCATGTTTGGCGGGTGTTTTTGCATGCACACTGAACCGAAGACCTCTCCCAATGATTCCCTTTACTCATCGTGGTTCTCTTTTTTCTTTGCAGTCCCAACTCGACTCTCAGCAGCCGCGCAAGGCACGCTTCCTGAAACGCAACAAACGCGTGGCTTGCCTGAAGGCCGAACAAGCCCGTTTGCTCCATGAAAAGACCATGACGGCAGCGGCTGCCTCCACGGACCCCTCCGCGCTGAACGCCAACCCGGAGAATACCTCGGCCGACACTGCGGCCTCTACAAGTTCGACCAACAACAATGCCACGGGCGGCGCTGGTTCCGCAACCACAACGAATAGTAGCACAGATGAGTCAAATCTGTTTGGGGAAGGCGGTCGTGCGAAACGTGCACTCGAGCGTGTGGGCAATTCGGTGGTCGGCATCGGTTCGGAGAAATACCTTATAAGCGATCGCGACGAAATCAAGTTGAACTCATCGGGACGCCAGGTGTTTGTCATCAACAAGAATCTCAAGTTCTTCAAGCTGAACTCGGTGCGCCGCGCCAAACTGGTAAGTTTGTCGCAGCAGCAGCCCAATGTCTCGATTCATACTAACACACACCGTTTGCCGTTTCCTCCGTTTAGTCGCACATGCAAGTGACGCTGCACAAGTACAAACGTTACCAGCGGTTCACCCAGCAGTGGCTGAACGATCATGTGACCGAAACGCAGCACCAGACCTGCATGGATTGGCTGCTCAACAAGTCCGGCGACTCGCTCAAGTCCGCAACGAAAACGAAACTGCTCCCACAAAACGATTGCAAGCGTACCCCCTATCGCATTTACAATCGCTACAAAGTGTTTCGCAATGAAAATTTCGTGGGCAGCTCGCCCAGCAACAACAACGGCCGGGTGCAACAAGACTCTGCCGGTGCGGCGAACCAATGCAATAGCTTGGCGGTGAACTCTTCTGCAGTGGCCTCCACGGCGACCACAGCGGCGACGTCGTCGGCGACATCGTCCTCGACGTCAGTGTCAGGCTCGTCCAACAGTGTGGCTGCCGGCGATGTGCCGCCGAGTAGACCTGTGGAGAGCTGAGGAAAGCTGAAAAAATTGTCCACCACAACAACGACGACAACCACGTCCATCCCTTCAAGCCCCACCGCCCCCAACACATGGCAGCTACACAAGGATCATTCATACATGGAACAGGACAGACCATAGGTAGCCCCGGTGTACGACAACACCATAAATAGTGTGTACAGTTCAGTGTAAAGGCAATGTAGTAATTGTTGTACCATAGGCTTTGACTTTTAACCACTTCACATTCGCTGTTATTTTACTATTTGGTAAGATCATATTTATAATGAATATCTAGTGTAGACCCATATGACTTTAGACTATATTCGTAAAGCGTTAGTTTTTAGTTAGGCATTTAAGATTTGGAGGTTCAGCTGGGGAAAAGTCAATCGTATAGTAGTAGAGGCGGCAATTATTAGTGGTAATTTGTAAGCTTCCATGTAGCACTAGTTTTCTTGTTGAATTGAATCAATGCCATTATGCAACAGTCTTGTCGGTCTTATCAGCTGGAGAGGACAGCATGTTTTGTTCAATACTATTAACTAATCACATGCAGTTACTACACACTTAGTACACACAATTTTCGCAAACGCAAGCACTCAATCCTCATAGCAACAACAACGATCGGCGTAGAGGAATTCGGGGAATAATTTTATACATTGGTTGTAAGTTGAGTTGATCGTTTCAAATACAATATAAATGTATATGTACTGTGCATACTGAAAGGGATTTGAAGTTGTGAGCGAGAAGGAACTTGATCATATAGTTAAGTTAGTAGAGATGATCACGAATTAAACGTATTTAGGATATTTTTTGAATATTTATTACGGTGTCTAAAACAATGTTACACACAAATGTCATGATACTCCTCCTCACATAACAATTTACATAACCCACTAGGTATAAACGAATGTATAAAATAGAATTATAGTTTGTATCCATCCCTTCTTAACGTTTAGTGAGTAAGTAGCATAGGATTACATTTTTATCATTGATAAAATACAAAATCAATATTAATATTTTTGGAAAAATAGAAAAAATTTAATTAATATAAACAAAACAAGAAACTGGCTCTTTCTTCGCATGCGTAAAACAAAAACATAAGAAAATCGGTAAAAAACTAAAAAAAAGAATTCCCCCCTTCTTCTAAACGTAACTCGATGGACCTTCTTGTGAGCGAATTCGACCTTATTTGTAGAGGAAGTCCTTGCGTGTTATCATGCCACATATCCGATTGTCCGCGTCGATCACCAGCATGTGCCGCAAGCCGAGCGCCCGGAATATATTGAAAATGCGAGGCACCGAATCGTGCTGTTCGGTAAAGAAATCAATGAAATCATCTTAAAAACTGGTTATTTCTGTTTGGCAAATACCTCATTCACACGAACGGGCGAGGCATTCATGAACATTTCCAGGTTTACAGTGCAGTCCACTTTGTCGTCATGCATTCTAACCGACTTTGGGGAGAGACATTTCGAATTGTTCAAGCAATTGGGCTTTCAGAAAACCAAACAAACCTCAATCGAAGGATATCGTGGGTACACATCACGGAAGGTCTGTATCGATGTTTCCTTCTCCCAGAAACGTTTGTTCTCCTCGTACAACGATTTCAACAGTATCACAATCAACTGGGACCTCAGCACAATGCCACAGACACGTCCACGTGATCTATCCATCTGTGGGGAAAATAAGTTATTTAAATTTTTTTGTATTTTATATGGCACTTACACCGGGCAAGACATTCTCCACCACCGGGAACCCATTGTGATTGTAACGCTTCAAGATGTCGTAAATGTACTTGGCTTTGTCGTGCAAACGAATGCAGATGACCGGCGAACTCATAATTTGCGACGCCCTCAGGCCCATGTATTTGGGGAGCGGCTCCCACGGCAGCACCGGCACATTATTCATTTCAATTTGTATGTCGTAAATACCCTGGACGAGGCTTACAAATTGAATTTGTTTTAATTTGGAATTTTCGGACTCACCTCATTGAAGTAATCGCCCACCCATTTGGCACTTATCAAGGTCACGATCAGCGGAAAGAAGAACGACGTGTCCACACCGGTGGTCTCCATCAGGATAACCGACAAGCTGATGGTCATGCGAAGAACACCGCCCAGGTTTGCAGCGGCCCCAATCAGAGCATATTTGCCGGGACTCAAAAATGCCTACAATTGGTTAGTATGGTACAAATTTGCATTCAATTCGGGGCTACTCACGGCCTCGGGGAATATAGACGAAGCTAGTATGGCCGCCAGGCGTCCCCAGGCGGCGCCAATCAAGACAGTCGGTATGAAAATGCCCAGCGACACATTCAAGCCGAACGTGAAACAAGACAGCACATAGTAGATGATCAAGAAGACGACCAGGGTGAGGATTTTGTGGGAACCTGCCAACGAAATAGTTAACAAGACCGACGCTTCCTTAGGCAAACGCACACATACTTGGGGGATCATGGAAAAGTGCACGAACTGTGGCCTCTGGGGTCTGGAACCACAAGGCGGCCACGGCATTGTATTGATTGTCTTCACAGAACAACTGCAAGTGCCTGTATTTGTGGTGCTATTCAAATGACTGGACATGTTCTACTCACTTGCACTGGATAATCGGTGGGATCGTTGCCGAGAGCTCGACAGTCGTTCATATAGAATATGGAGATTGCCGCAAATGTCACACCCAACGTGGACACCATCACCGCCTCGAACACTTTGGCCCACCGGTATTTCACGAAGCGGCCGCGAAACTTGTTGATTCGCGTGTTGAGATAATTCCACGCGGCGCCCAGCAAACCGCCGCAAACGCCCAGCGCAACGAAAATGGGCAACTCGAAATAGTCGTACGTGAGGGGCTGCTGGAATTTGCCCAAATTGAAGAGGCCGGTGAACGTGAGGTTGTTCTGGCCCTGGTAGGCGGACAACACGATGTTTAGCGTGAAAGAGCTGATGACGGACGCCACCAGGGTGCGCCAAATGAGATTCTGGTTCCAGAAGCTGGCCGCTTCCTCCATGGAGAACAACATGCCTCCGATGGGCGAGCCGAAAGCGGCCGCCACACCAGCCGCCGCACCGCCCAACACGAAATCGCGTTTCTCGTGGTCGTCGCGAAACGCCTTGAAGATGCGGAAATCCTTGACGAACGTTGTGCTCTTGCCCTGCGAAATGCCAGCGGCTATGACCGCGCCAGCGTGAATCATCGGTCCTTCCTGGGCGAGTAAAAACCGTTACTTTGTTCAATTTAACCCGAAGTATGATTGCCGTACCTTGCCGCCGAACAGACCGCCCACCACAGACGTGATGACACCGATTGTCTTGATGAACAGCGTTTTGATGCGTACGATCCGCGGAATCTTCACGCCGTTCAGATAGCTTTTCACTTGGGGCATGCCACTGCCCGCCGTTATCGGCTCCACGTATGTCACCAGCAGCGAACCGAACGCCACGGGCACCACACTCAGCACGATCCAGTAGAGGTACGAGATCACCAGGTCTCCATACAACGAACCAGTCATCGTCACATTGGAATCGACGCCTTACGTCGAGTGGAAGAAAAAATGTGCATTACTCATCAAAATGCATGNTTGTGCTTTACTCATCAAAATGCATGGCTGGCCAAAGGGGATTACTTTTCTGAAGGAAATGATATTTCCGCTGGCAGAGTTGGTCTANATGTGCATTACTCATCAAAATGCATGGCAGGCCAAAGGGGATTACTTTTCTGAAGGAAATGATATTTCCGCTGGCAGAGTTGGTCTATGATGATGTTGATAATGCAGGCCACCAGAGCGGTCGCAATGCCTATCTGTAGGAATATGATCCAACGCATGACATCCTTCCGGGTGAAGCGCGAACTGCTCAGGGTTTTTTGCTCTTCTTGAAACAGTTTATTTTCGCATACCTCATAATCTAAACTCTACATGATAGGCAGGGTGGTGATCATGAAACACTGAAACAAACGCAAGAATATTGGCAAACCTCGTATGTGTCATCTCCCAAGCGCCTTGCGTTCGCATCAATTGCAGCTGTGCGAGAGCGTATATGAAATGTGGGCTCATGCTGCGGAGCGGTATACCCCTCGATCGGTATACTGTGGTTGTTTTGTGCTGACTTTTTTCATGTTTCGGCGATAACACAAGTTCANAGCGGCATACCCCTCGATCGGTATACTGTGGTTGTTATGTGCTGACTTTTTTTCATGTTTCGGCGATAACACAAGTTCAATTAGTCATACAATAGACTCCTGTAATTTACACATACATACATTGGANAATTAGTCATACAATAGACTCCTGTAATTTACACATACATACATTGGAATTCGTGGCGGTGGCATGCTGAGATGAGGTCGGTCTTTCATGTTGTTGCTCTCCACCAGCGTTGGGCCAAACAGTTGGTTTAGGGGTAGGGGGCGATGATAGCTTGTCGTCGTCGCTATCATCCTCCTCAATTACAACTAATGGGTCCGAATCAGAATTCTTTTTCATTTTTGCACTGTGACATCAAATTAACAAAGTCGACAAAATTAAAAAACAAAGATAAAAAGACTTTTTTACAAAACAAACAAATCAAAAGAATTCACGTCTTGACGGACTAAACGAATAGTTGATAATAATGAACAAGTGCACCGCACAAACAAATAATTTTTGCAATTCGCAGGGTTGTGTTGAAATCTTAGCAGAATGTGCACACTTGAAGAGATTGAACATTGAAGTGTTCAATATTACAAGAAACAATTCTTGGGCAATTCTATACTGGCATGCATTTTATTGATGGCGGTTGTGATTCAATATAATCGTTCAATCATCAACTTCTTCTCTGTAAAAGGTTTTAAGGATTTAAAATTAGTTTTACTTGTATTTGCTTATAATTGAAGACATTCTTGTATTCCTTAATAAATTCTTTATTTTCCATCCAAACAGTGAGTTATTCAATGAATATCAATTGAAATGGAAGGGGCCAGCCAATGTAATGTCATGTTGATGACCATGGAAATTACTCAATCATTGAAATGGAAACCTGGATGTAAATACTTAAATTTGGCTACATCCAAGATTAAGCGATTCGTTTCGATTTGATTACGCGTCCTCATCTCACGTTGGATATCGCGCAAAGAGGTCTCCACCTGGGCCAACAATTGTTCCCACTTCGGCATGTGGTCCATGCCCATGTTCAGCGCAGACCCTAGCCCAGACGAAAGGTCTCTTGAGTTACTAATCGTTAGATCAATGGCAGATTCTTCTGCTAAAGATGGCTCGTGCTTCACTAGGAGCGGCGTTGATTCGAATAGACGATTTGAATTGTTTGAAAAACAATACTCTACTGGGTAGATTTCGCCAAGACCAGCGTTCACATTC
>JXPZ01010113.1:0-13606 GCA_001014575.1 Themira minor
TAAGAAGAATTTTGTTTTGAGACCTTTGGATAATAGCAATATTAGACATTTTGGCTGTGCCCCATAGATGAATGCCATACGTCCATATTGCCTTTATCATCGTGTTGTATCGCAGAATATTATTTTTTCGACTAAGCTTGGATTTCCTACCAATCAGCCAGTTCATTTTTATGCTTTTTAGCTTTTTTTGGCCTCTAAGTGGGGTTTCCATATTAGGCTTCTGTCCTGTCTGAGGCTTGACTACACAGTTTCACGTGGTTTCACCTGTCCTCCAGATATGATTCAAAGAGCAGGTAGAAGATAGTAGGGAATGATCGCTTAATTTTATACAGCCCCGGGTGCCAAACCCGATCGAATGCCTGACGGACGTCTAGAATAACTCCTAAACAGTATTGGCGATTTTCCAGGGACTTCGTAATCCGGTCAACGATCGTCGAATCGTCGAAAGCCGAATTGGAATTCTGGAATCATTTGACCTTCGTCCATAAGTGGCAACACTCTAGCAGATAATGACTAAGCAGATGATGCGGTTTCCCTGGTTTAGCTATCATATTGACTTCAGCACACTTGCATTGATTTGAAAAATGACTGCGACTAAGAATGGCATTGTAGATAGTTGTCAGCTGTCTGATTCCTTTGTCGGAAGTGCACGGATCGCTAGAGTGTCCAGGTGGTCAGATCCTGGCGACTTGTTCGGCTTAAGTCTGCTGTTCTCCTGGCAGACATCGTTGGTTTCAATGGGCGGTATTGGAAGGTCCATAGGACATGGAGAGTCTAGGAAGTTCACTATTTCATCTCTGTCGCTGTGAGTGCAGTAGTCATGGGGCATGAACGTTTGTTCCAGATGTTTAGCGAACTCCTGCGCTTTTTGTTGATCTGATCTGACCCAGGAACCTGTAAGGCTTTTTAGAGGTGCTTTCCTTTTTGTGCTCAGCACTTCCAGGTTTTCCCTGTTGCAGGAATTCGCCAATATCCTTGTTTTTAGCTTCAAACAGCGTCAATTTTAATTGATTTGTGGCTCGATTAAGCTCGGTTTTATCTCGTGGGTTTCTGGAGGCCTGCCATACTCTGCGAAGTCTTCTTTTTTTCCGTATTAGCGAAGCAATTTCGGGTGTCCATAGGTGAAGGTCGCGTCTCCAAGTGGGGGTGGTGTTGGAGGTTGTCGTTGGAGTGGAATACGAGGCAGGTAGGTGAATTGTTTTCACGAACGATTCGACAGCTGTGTCAATATCCTCTCCTGAACTAAGCTCAATATCCGGGTCAATGTGTGCGTCTAGGAAGTTTTGGAATTGTAGCAAGTTTGTTTTTTTCCTTACAACTCGAGTGGATTTGACAATTACATTGACAGGGAGATTAACGGATATATTGACTGCAGACTGATCCGAAAAGAGGTCTATGCAAGTTTCCACTTGCACTTTCCTTACATCGACGCCTCAGTCTATTCCGAAGTCTAAAAGATCTTGAAACATGTTAGTGTCAGTGGGCCAGGACGTAGGTTCGCCAGTAAAGTGTATGTCCAGGTTTCAGGTCTATATGCAGTTGAACAGCTGTACTCCTTTTGGGTTATTTAACCTTGAACCCCAGCAGGTGTTTTTGCAGGCTTTAAATATATTCCCAAGTTGGTCGAAGAACTGTCGGAACATTGTTTCAGTGACTTTGTGTCTAGGAAGTAAGTAGGCAGCTGAAATTGTGATATCACCAAGAGGGCTTTTCACCTTAACGTTTGCTGCTTGTATCCACTCTTTTGTGATCGGCTCCATTTCGACTTCTACCGCTCGGGTGATCAGCGTGTATCGGGTCGTAACCATTTATTTTAAAATAGGAACGATAATTGAGATGCGTTTCAGAATCTAGGACCATGTCTATGTTGTTTGTCTTGATGTTGTGTTCGACTAATGAAGTGGTGTGAGACGAAAACATTGGTGATTTGAGTTTGGAATTAGGCGAACAAGCCTAGCATAGCTGTTTCGACCCTTCGCATGATTTCTGACATACTCAGTGAGGGTTCACTTTGTTGAGTGGGTACATTTCCTTCCGCAATGTTGGCGTAGCTAAACGGGTTGTTGTTTGGCCTGAAGTGGGGCAGTTGGTGACGTATAAAGTCGGGCTAAGGTTTCGGAGGTGGGTTCGACACTGAACTCCTGGCAACGGTGACACTGCACTAGGTCAACTTTTTTGGCGGTTACATAGCTACGACTGCATTACATAGCCTTTTAATTTGGAAAATATCTTTGTTGTTTTTCGCCGATTTCAGATCAACGAAAAACGTAGGCAGTGGTAGTTTTGTGATCTGGCTTTTCACGTTTGAAACGTGTCTAACCTTGTTACCTTGATTAGCCAGGTCTTCTATTATGTCGTCAAGGCTGATGCTGTTTTATTTGGTATGTATGAAACTGTACTTCCAGGGAGACTTTATTGCACGTCAAACGGCCTGGAATTGTCAAAACAATAATACAGCTGGAAAAGTACTCTTAAATCACCTGCAAAATTCACAGTATTAGCTTTACCTTCCAGACGGCTATACTCGTGAAAGTGAAAATATAATAGCCACAGCATCTTCAGTTGTTGTTATTTTGCCATCTAACTCGTCACTGAATTTCTCTCAATCTGATCATGTTCCCATCTCATGCACAATATTTGGATCAGCTGTTGATATCGTTGATATCAACTGTTGATATTGATAGCGAATTGGCCTGCGACCCGAAGAATTGCTGAAAAGAGAATTTTACAACAAGCAAATGTAACAAGAACCGACCTGATAGATTTAGACACAAATAAACTTATCGACGTTCTTAAAGGGGCTGCTGAAAGTGTTCCAATGCGAAAAATAAGAAATTGGCAAAAATAAATTTCGAACGCATGCAACAGATTCCGAAGGCGACTCCAAAGGACCAGCAACATAATAGAGAGAGTAATAACTTCTTTAGTCATAACAGAGCTCTCAAAAATTACATCTAACCTCGGAACGAAATAGAAGATGGGACCCTTTTCTGAGAGAGTTGCCACCCGGTGATAAGAAATTCTGGCACATAACAAAACCGATAATATAGAAACACGACAATATACAATCGTTGAAGGTAGTAACTCCTAAGCTTAAATTTAGTTGCATTGCTGACACTTTTGAAAAATCGCATGCAGTTACAACAAATAATGAGTCAGTAATGGATCAGTTAGTTCAAACTCACACTATTTGGCTGAACCAGCAAAACCACTCTGATGTCCCCCGTGAAGTACTCGTTAGTGTGGATGAGGTGAATACAGAGGCATTCCAGCTGAACAATAAGAAAGCCCCTAGTTTGAACGGAAGTAAACCGATCGTATTGAAATACAAGCCAGATAGTTTCTTCGAAAAACGAATCTCAACCTTTAACAGATGCAGTCAAGCAGGTTGCTTTCCTAAAAGTTTCAATACAGCAAAGGTAATACCTTTACTTAAGTCTGGAAAGCCTGCCAATCTACCGTCCAGTCAATATGCTCAGCGTAGTCGATAAACTATTTGAAAAAATTCTACTTGTGAGAATCCTGCGTTCCATGGAGAGAAACGTCACTAATGCTGAGCAGTTCGGTTTTAAAAAAGAACATTCCAACATACACCAAGTCTTAAGAGTTGTCAAAATGATCGAGTACAACAATATGAATAGGAAAAGCAATCAAATGGCAATTCATATGGTCAATCAAAAGTAATAATGTAAACTAAAAGTTTCATTGTTAGTATGAAACGTAAAATAAAGAATAAAGAAATATTTGGAGTCTATTTCACATATCTTTTTCACAAAGATTTATTTTATAGTTCCACTGCAGTAAAAGTTGAATTAAATAATCAAAAGAGCGTCACAGAAATTCATCTTTCCTTTTCAACCCTCTCTTCACTCCTCATAATACAGATAAAAGATTAGTTTCTTGCTAACTAGGGATTTCGCTTCCGCCGCAAATACTTCTGATTCTCCTTCTAATATAGAGTCAGTTGACACATTTGTCAAATCATTTACACTGTTTTTAATAAAAACTTGGTCGTCGGAGATCTACTCAGTAACATTTTAAAACTACGCAATGCTAATGAAACTGATCCACCATATTTTGAACGGATTCGCCTAAGGTTCAAGACTCCATTTATATGTCAACAAAAATGTTTCTTTATCAGACAACTATGTGAATGGTCCGTTGAAGGGCATCAAAGCTTCATCCAGGCCGAGGACAATAATTTGAATTGCGTTTTGAGTTAAAAAACCTGTCATCAAACTTGTGTTTTAAATTTGGAACGGATCAGTCAAGGGTTTAAGAACTTTCCATAGAAAGGTACAACAATTTTGTTTGATAATTTCTGACTTCAGTTAATACATGGTAAATCATATCTGATCAGTAAATGGCCAGGCTGATGTGTTGATAGCTCAATTGCAGTCAAACGAATGGAACTACGAGAGTCAATTTGCAAGGACTGTAAATATTCTAAATTTGACCAAATGGAATATTTTTTGAACATGTGTAGTAGAACACTTGTAGTTAATATTAAAACTTAGCCCCCAAAAGTGGATAGGCTCCGACTAGGGGTTCAACTTCCTTCAATAGATAGGCCAAACAAAAAAACAAATTTATATGTTAAAAGTTTTGTGAACAGAGAAATATGTAAATATTAAAGTCCTATGGAGGGCATTAGCCAAGCCAAGATGCCATGTGAATACTTTGAATGTTTTGTGTTACATTGTGGTAAATTGCACGTGATCCCTTAATATTCACATGAAATGATAACAACTTGGCAAACTTATGGATGTTCATTAATATATCACATTACTACCCCTATAAAATATTACTCTTGTTTGCTATTCTGCCCATAACATAATTTTCTAAATGTGTATATGGTGTAAAGTGTCATCATAATTCCAAAAAGACTTTACTTTAGTTTTTTTGTCATGTTTCATACAATTTTTTTGTAAAAAGCATAAGGTGATTTAAGGTTCAAGAATCAGAAAAAAAATCAGGATGTTATATAAGAAAATTATATTTTTTACGTTCAAAAAGTTGTCTACATCTTTATAGCTCCTATCTGTATGCTTGTATGCTACAAACGTAAAGATGTTTTCTAAAAAAGTACCATCAGTGGCAATGGCTAAAAATTGGCATATTTTGAGCTCGTCACAAAAGCTGTATAAATTATGTCAGACACGTACTTTCACAAATGTCTACATAAGCTGAACCAAGTTGCAAAATATACTTTATAAATTCTTCCTCAATTAACAATACTATTTTGTGATAAGGTATTCGTTATGTCTAAAATCTATTTGAATGTTTCGGTGACTAACGTTGGTGCTTTCCCTACTTAAGCATTTGATTTGGGATTTCTGTTCATTTATGTAGCATTGATAGTTAGCGACCAGAATTCTGGGAATGTGGGCATCGTTGGAATTTTTCAAAGGTTGTATATTTTTAATTATATATTATATTTTGAAAAATTTGTGGAATCTGAAAAAGGTTAATAATTCCTGACATTTTTAAAAATAATATTTTCTATCTTATCAAATATGTCTATATTAATTTAATATTAAAATTTTTGATTTCGTTATTCTTAAACCAAAAAGGTATATTTTTGTAGAAGCAGGAGGAGAAACGCATATTTCATGAGATATTTAGGTTAAATTTGTTATCCCGGTTTTCATGTATATATTCTTTCTAAAAATTCAATTTCTCAAACTTTATTTCTTTTCTTAATAATGAAATAGTTTGGCCATACAAGTAAGCCTATTTTTTTATTGTATGTGCTATACAATTGAATAATTCATTTTATTAAATAATTACTATTGGCAATTACTATTGGTTTTCAAATAGAAAACATATTCTAAGGGAAATTTGGTTAGACTTTATGATTACTGAATTGTATACACAGGAATTGACAGTTATGGTATCAGTGTAGGGGATACATACTGTACTATGTGTAAAGGTAGTTTAAGATAACTTTTATTACTTTATTTTGTGAGATTTATAGTTTTTGGAAATGTGTTTTTTCACAATCCCCCTACACTTGGAATCTATTTAGGAGATAATGCAGCGTATGTGATGATGATTGCGCCAAAACCTTGTGGTAATCCTGCACTAATTATCGTGCTAGTCGGCTGTATGCCATTTAGATTGATAAAGAAAATATAATATAAGAAAAATTATTTTATTTTAATAAGATCAATTGGATTAGAGTTCTTAGTTTTAAGTGATTTAATAATGCACCCAATTTCTTTTGTTCGTATTTTGATAGAGGGAAACGAACTTACTTGGTTAAGCGTTTGTCATTTCTTTTTTATTCCCTTTCTACTCTGTATAGGTTTAACAATGTGGTAGGGAAGTTTTTTATTACATAATTAGAATATTCATTTTTTGGTACAGCACCGACAAGAGCGGATAGTATTTCGTTCGTGAGAGCAGTTTGTTTTTACAGGTGGTGGAAGTTCCAAGAAAAAAACTGAATATAGTTTTAGGGATCTTTTATTATTTTTCACTTTTTTATAGTTTAATATATTATACAAGATTTTGTGGTTCTTGTGTGCGGAGTGTGCCAAGTTAGTTGTAAGCTATTGGATTGCCCTAATGGGGCGTTGTTCCTTTTTGAGAATACTAGTATATGAAGCTCGATGTAGGTAAGCGGGCTCTGTGGACCTATACGTTCAGCATTTCAGAGAGATATTGGATGTAGTCCGACACAGTTTACGCATGAAGTTTTCACATTGAAATCTTCAGAGCTATGTCAAAATAAATGACCATTATGACATTGTGTTACTTGTTGTATTCCCACCTTACTTTTATTTGATTAATGTTGGAGTATTTCTGCTCCATTTATTAAGCATTTACATTTCTTCTCGAAATAAACAACGTATAGAAATAAGTTTAGCCCAGATGGAAGTTTTTTTTTCAATAGTCCTGACTATGGTTTCAAGTCCGTGACTTATCATAACGTATGTTTATCTAGGACATAAATTAAAGTATTTGTGTATTGTTTTATTGTGATTTACTTGATTTCAATCTCCGTTGAGAAAAATCGTATTCCTCTGGAAATTGTATTCAGTAAATAGTCGTTGACAACGATGTTTGAGTTTGTTATCGGACTTATTTTCACATTATTGCTGCTGTTGATGAAGAAGATCTTATATTCTGAAGAAGTCTTATTAAGAGATCAGTTTTTTGAGTTATTTTCTAGTTGGTTTTGTATAAGCGCGAGACCGTTATTATAATAGGCACTGGTGATCGTTGTTATTTAAATTAGCTTGTTGCTTGCGTGTTTTCTCATAAAGGTTTTGACTTGATAATAAATTTATATATTTATAAAATTCCACCTGCGATGTATTCCTTTAATACTAAAAACGGAAGTCTGCATTTTATTCCGTTTTTATAACATGAGAGAGAGGATGCCCGCTATTTCATATGCATGACTTGTACATGTTGGATTAATAAGAAACATATTAGTTACATGATATGCATAATATAAAGTCACTAAAGTAATTCGCCACTATATTTGTAACACACACCTGGAAAGGTACGCCGAGACCTAGCGACCTGACTTAGTTGTTATGTCTAAAGATTGTGGTTTGCATTAATAATTTAGTAAAAAGTACCCAGTGGTAGGAAAATGAGCTTCATAATCGAATCATCGGACGACTTGAAGTTTCTGAGGCCTGAAACACGTTTTATAGAGAAGAACTTTAGTGAGAGTTTAATTTGGATCTTCTGTTTATTAACGGGAACAGAGCCCTTCCGCATGTAACAGCCTTGAGAAGAACGCTATCAATGTGTTTTTTAAAGTTCAGTTTCTTGCCCAGTATGATTCCCAGGAACCTAACTTTGTCTCTCAGATAAAAAACAATAACAAAAGTTTTGAGGTTTTACATAATTATATATAAATATCAATAGTATTTCACTAATAGTACGTTGAAATTAAACAAGAAACTATACATTAATACACAGGTTCGGGCAAAGAGGTATAAAAAACTATCATAAATTTTTTGAATATTTATTTGAAGTTTTCTTTATTATTAGAACATATTAATTCTTAACCACTTTTAAAAGTAATGTTCAGAGAAACGCTATTGTGTAGATCCTAAACAAATTAAAAATAAATTGTTGTTTAAGACTGTGTCACGTTATGTTCAAAATATCTGTTTTAGCCAAAATTTCGGAAGCAGAATAAGATAGCACCACAGACCAAATAATACATAGAGACTTTAGTCTTTACCATCAAATGATTTGGTTACCCCGTCTCCGAATGATTTTCTATGCTGTGAAAGCATATATCTGTATAGCGATTGTGTAAGGGGAAAGGCAAAAATGGGTTTCTTCTTCATTAACTATGCAGTGCAAAGGATTTTAAATAAAATTTAAAAATAATTTAAATTTTATTTTCGTTTGAGATCGATTTTTAATGTTTGTTATCACAATCACTCGTCCTTGCATTCGAGTTCATATGAGGGACAACACATTATTAGGTTCAAATTTTGAAGAGATGCGTCCGGGTGTTTGTATACCATATATGAAGTGTTGCCTAGTGCTGCCACTTATTTGTGTCACAGGCATACACAGGGAAAATTCTGAGCAAATCAAATAAACATTCTTTCATTCCCCCACACTATATCTATGTAAATACGTGCACTAACAAAAAACCACCACCACCTAGGGCAACAGCACGATACCGAGAAAATTAAACATTTTAAATTAAAAAGGGAACAACAGAGTGAGAGAATACATTGTAAAATTAAATACCATGACCACGGAGCATGACAGCACAAGCCAGACAAAATTAAAAAGAGAACAACTTTGCAATCAATTCAAAAGACAAAAATAGATTCTCAGAGAAATAACTAAATAAATCTGACGCACCAAGTGTGCTTAGAGCCCTGGGCTACGGTGAATGAAGCGATGTGCACAGCACATACAACGCATGAGATATAAAGAGGAGAATTAAAATGACAAAGCCACCGTGCATTTGGTGTTAAGTGGGAACTAGACTAATCATTCAATTGACGGTGAAGCAAAAAGCCCCTATATATTATTTGCTCTGTGATAAAAATTAGCACGGGTGACATAAATTTATTATGTATTAATTAATCTGCGAATTATTTATTTTTTATAATTTCTATTGAAATATATTATTTTTTTAAACGGAAAAGTTCTTGTTTTCAAATAATTAAGACTGTCAGTAAAGGATAGGCGTCTGATTACAATTCATCATCTTTGCTGTACTCGACTTTCTCTTGTAATCTTCTCAAGAGGATAGGTATTTGCACTTTGCCATTTCATTTGTAACGCAGAAAAGAAATATAATATGATTTCTAGATTTCATAGTTCATTTATTGGAAAAATAATTTAATTTCAAATTAAGTTTTGATAAAATCTTTTATTATTGAAATTTATTAACACTGATTCTTCAGGGATTCAACGAGAAAGACTACTGGAACATTGAACGGGAACATACAACAGTGCTATTGCGACGTTAAGTTGTTTTCATATTAAAACGTGAAAATGATATTTGATTACAAATGCACGTCCACGTACGTTCGCGATCTTTAATTGAGCCAATATCAATATTCGGTACAAAACGACGCACATGGTATTTTTAATATTTGGTCTCCATTATATAATTCATTTTAATAAAGTGTATTGTACAATTTTGTATATATATGTTAATTATATACCTTTTTAAATTTTATTTTTTCAGCATAAATAATTATAAAATAATAATTATTGTTATGGAATACAACATAAAATGTACTCAATCCAAACCAGCACTTCATTTGACTATCGGACTCGTTGGTATCTTTCATGTACCTTTATTAATAGTAAGAAGGCATTTAAAGGAACTAATGTAAATATTAAGACTTATTAAAGAACTTATTTTTATAAAGACTCACCTTCTTTATAAAGATTTACCTTCTCCCCATACTTACAGTGGAAAACAAAATACAATATATATCGACTTATCTACAGAAAAATTCAACATGGATAACAATAAAACGGGAAAATTGATAGAAATGGTGAGTGTTTTTTCCGATTGGAATATCTATGACTTTTATTATACTGAAATATGACCCAAATACATATATTCATCTGATTAGAATTCCAAAAATAGAAAAAGGTTTCCTTTAAGTTACAAAACTAAATTTATTCATCAAATTTGGTAAATTTTACTGAAAGTTGTCATACAAATTTTCCCAAATTTAGTACCCTTACTGTTTATTTTAATTTACTTTTTATTCAATGTAATGATGTGCTCATTTTAAGAGCAAAACCTTGCATGAGTATTTCCTTACGGGTCTTTCCAAGGATATTAATCATTCCGATTAGACATAAAGGTAACATATAGGTAGTGATAGACCTCTGCCTTTTTTAGGATACAGAGAGCTGCACCTAGTCAGAAATTTCCCATTCATTAAAAATAAAGTCATGAATGCATGTCTTGTCTCAAACAAGTACGCGCATTCTATCTAAGGTTGATATGTACCTTATCATTCGAATTATTAATTATTACCCGTTAGTGGAACACAAAAACCATAAAGAACCCGATTGCACGCGACTCACTGCTCATCCGTTCTATTTTTGAAATCATACGAGTTATCTTCGACCTTTTTTCGAAGCATACAAATGATTCGGAACTCATTTTCAAATCATATAATGATTTGAAATCCCGTGTTTTCTTCGATACCGGTATAGACCAATAAATTCGGAGCAGGGTAGCTAGGGTGCCTGCATGAAGAAAATTAATTAAAAGGCTTCACAGTTTCTTGTCAGAAATTGTTGTTCCTGTGCGGAGAACTGACCGTCGTGTACATACCATCGGTCTGATGTTTCAACTGCGTTCAACCTCACCGTTGACACAACAACTGCCAGCAATTACAAAAGGATTGTTTTTCGCGTTTTGTTACGATTTGGGCTTTGTAGGAACTTTAAGACTCCCGATCGCAAAAGCTCAGCTTTTCACATAATTAAGCCTAAACTGCAATTTCCATTATTTGTCTTTGTGTCTTACTTAATCACCACTTCCTGGAACGCCTTATTAAACGATTTTTTTACAAAGCGCCAACTCATGTCTCTGGTTAAACTATTCCACTTGCTTGCTCCAAGAAATAACGTTCTTCAACACGTTCTACAATTGAATCAAAAACAGTAATTTTTGTAAATATGCAATTACAATACAACTAGCCTTCTTTATCTCAGAAGTTGTTTTCTGGAAAGAATGAAACAGATCTGATATAAAAATTCTGCTGATTTCGCCAAAGAGGTCAAGACCATTAGGAGTTGAGACTTGGTCTGGCGGAGTAAAGTGCGTCGAGAAGACGTTGTTCTGTTCCGTTGATACAGTCCTAAGGAATGAGTTTTGACAGCTCTGCAGCTTCCTCCTTTGCGACCGGCCAATCGCTTTTTAGGTAGTTAGCAAGGTTTATTTATCTATGCCTCAAGTACTACCGACAAGTGACTTGGATCTTGTTGCTACTTCCTCATGTTGCATGTAACCCCCAATATTTTGGGGTGTAGAATATACATACCTAAAATAACTAAGTAGTTGTTTACATGTTTTCTTAGTTATCTTGATAGTAAATTACAACAACCACATAACGTTAAGTTTGTTGAATTTTGAAGCAAACAAATGAAGCTACGTTTTTCAGTTTTTTCTGTTTGTGACCACTGATAATTTGTATATTTTTGTTGTGTTTTATGTTCATTCTTAGTTGTTGTAATGTTCATTAATGTCGCTCTGGCTTTTCAACCCAAGGTTACGACATTTACAATATTCGACCAATTTCTGTCTATCTTTCTCATTTACTCTTGTTAAGCATACATCGTCGACATTGCATTTGTGTGATTAGCACAGTGTTTAACCGATTTCTGTTGAACTGTTCTTTTTATATAAGCAATTGCAAATAAACAACAATTAACTTTAAGAACTGTATTTACAAAAACGAAACAAGTATTCATGTCTCTTGTAATTCGAAAAAGGAACATTCGTCTTTTTTGGTCCCCCTCCAACCAAATTTGTATGGAGATTGAGAAATGAAAAGGCAAAACAGCAGTCCAATTATATATTTCTTTGAAGTTTCCTCTTTTGTGTCACTTTAACATTCTGAATACAATTTAATTAAATATAATAATGTTTGTTGTGAGTCGAATTCGATTGATTTTGGTAATTAAATGTATGGAAATTCTGAACCAAAACCATAAAGAAGGGTAAATATACCGATTCTAATAATTTGATTTATCTATTCTATATGAACTGATGGAGGCAGACTTTTTTTTAGAGTGGGAATGCGCACATGACTTCAATTATAATGAGTGATTCTAAGTGTAGATTTTTTGACTCCTGGTTGACAACTCATTGGCTAGTCTTGTATGTAGATCCAAAGTAGTTTTTTTCTAAAACAGTTGATTGGGCTATAATTTGATCGCTTTATCGATTAATCCATTACGGTATAATGGCATTTATTGTAAACAAGGCAAGGCAATCAGCTCAAATTGTGTAGAGATAACTAAGGAGGATGTGGTTGTGTATGACTCTTGCACTGGATACCTTGTCTAAATAGAGAAACGTAGAAACCGTTGTGTTGTATGTTTATGCATAATTGGAATGCCAAGGAGTCCATCTAACTTCCTGTTTGATCCTTAGGGAACATAACGTTCCGCATAGTGACTTAATAATTGTATTCATATATAAGTTATTAATTTTCAGGATTCTATTTCTTTCAATAGATGATCGCTTTACAATTTTACAAGGAAAAAATGGTAAAATTAAAAAAAAAAATGCAGGATGTTTACCAACGTACTATAGTTTTACAGGTCAGTAACAACGTTTTAGTATATATTTTTTAAATAGATCCCCTCGCGTTTGAATAACATCTATACATTTGTATCTTCTAACACAGAGTAAATAATACATAGAGAAATCTTCTCTTACCCTCAAGCGACAGTTTCGTCTAGGTCCCAATTTGTACCACTTGAATGAAGACACACGGTGGATTTGTCATATTTTCATTCTTCTCTTTACAAATCATCCGTTGCTTGCGCTGTGCAAATCGCTTTATTCACCGTACCACAGAGCTCTTAGCACACTTGGTGCGACTGATTAATTGCCCCCTTGCTCCCTCACACCATACCTTTCGCTTTGTTAAGTTTCGTTCTGCTTGCGTCGCAGTTGAAATGGGTACCAAGGTCTGACAAGTGCTAAGATAATCTCTATTCTCTAATTAATTTTCTATGGATGTTGCTGTCGGCCTCCGTGGTGGTGGTTTATGTTAGTGCACAAATGAAGATTATATGGTATGTATGTATGATTATTTCATTTGCTCACAATTATTCTTTAACAGCCCTTTATAAGTATTGCCCCTCATATGAACTCTCATGCAAGTATGTGTGCATGATCGTTGCGCTATATAAGGTTCCTCGTTTAGTGGGGATCGTACGTAATAACACACGTTGAAATACGAAATATCAAATATCAATATAGGTGTAGCGGACCATAATAAAAAAGTTGTCCCTCATATAAACTCGAATGATAGGATGTTACCTTGTTATACAAATGAGCGGTAAGAGTTTTTTCTACGTTGATTTTGTTATTTTTTTTTTTTTTTTTTATTTTTTTTTTTGA
>JXPZ01010113.1:13627-29257 GCA_001014575.1 Themira minor
TTTTTTTGCTTTCTGTTTATGATAATAATTATTTCTGATTTATTGGATCAAAAGAAAACATATTTATTTCAACCTACCTGCTCTAGGAAACCCTTCTTATCGGGTTTTTCTGTACCATATTTCAACAATGTGTGGCATACGATCTCCTCTAAATGAGGGACTATATATAGCTCAACAATTTTTTCCCACTAATAGTGACAACCATACATACTTGCATGAGAGTTCATATGAGGGACAACATTTACAATGGGCGGGTAGAGAATACTTGCAACCAAATCATAGAGAAAATTAAAAAGAGAACAATAAAGTAAGAGCACAATTCTAAGGGAAAGCTAATTTTAATGTTGTAATCTGAGCACGAGCCAGACCTTGTCACCCAAGTCATCTATGACGTAGGCAGAATGTAAATTAACAAAGGAAAAGTAGAGTGTGAGGAAGTGATGTGCACAGCAAATACAAAAAATGAGACGTAAAAAGGATAATACAAATGAAAAAACCACCGTGCACTTGTGGGCCAAGGTTTTAGTGGTCCCTAGACGGTCCTCTGAATTGACGGTGAATCAAAATATCTCTATAAGAATAGGCAAACAGCAGTCAAACCGAAAGCGGTTGAACACTGTGCTTGTCACTCTAATGTATTGACGACAAAGCTGTGCTTTGGTCTCTGGTTAAGTGAACATAGGTTGTCTTTAAGGAGTCAATGGTCGATCAGTGTACTTGTCACACCCATTAGATGATAAAGAAGGATATGTGTAAATATATTAAATTTGTATGTTTAACAATTTAGTTTTTAATACATTAGAAATAGAATTGTTTTTTATACTCTCCAAAGAAGTGTTATATTTACTTTGCCAACAAATTTTTAAGCAGAGAACGAGTCAACCGAAACACCATAGAGTGTATACATTCTGAATCAGTATCAGCTCCTGACTTGATTTAGCTATGTCTGACTTAGATAGATAACATTTTTTGTGGGGACTGCTTTAACCCATACGCATGTTGGTATTGAAATAGGGGTTTATCGGTCGCGGTCCTCCAAGTTTTGGCACACGTAAAATTTTTCTGACGAAATTGAACATCGGCGAATATTTATGAAACATACATTTTACTTAATTTTATATTAAATTTGCATTAATCGAATTTATACCTCAAAACTTTCATATTTCATAAAACTTTTTAAACACTGACTGATACAACCATGATTTTCTGACCGAGAGCTCATTAATATAACAAAAATATTATTTTGAAAAGTTCGATAATGCACATAAGATTCGTAGAACAAACATTATATTAACAATTAATAATTAGCATATAATAAAAATACTTGAATCTAATTATTTTCAGAAAAAATCCACTTATTTGGAAACAGCAACACAAAGGGACATGCAACGAAATTTACAGAAACAACAAAAGGAATTGTTGTTAATTCATAGAGAATTCTAGTTCATCCAATGTTTGACTCAAAATTCTGTACTGTAGACAATAAATATCTACACTTAAAACAAAGGAAACAGAGTACTAATTTGTAATCAAGGTGCTTAACTTTAAGAATCGTTGCTCTCCATTCTCTGTTCTCTCTATTCCTTCAATGTATATGTTTCTTTTAACCCCATTAATTTGACAATGGTAATGGTGGCACACCGGTTGAGTTTTTGAACACAATCAAGCACTAGGCAAAGTGTGCAAAATAGGTTTAACTTTTTTGGTCTATATGGTCTAGTTTCCCAAGCAGGAGGTCTTAGGTACCACTCTCAATGTGTATGGTTGCCTATGCGAGCAACCCTTATCTACTCTTCTTTTGATTCTAGAGTTCCCATAATTCCCATAAATGTAGTAAAGAAACTACTTCATGCAACTATTGGCTAGCTTACAACTCATGCATTTTTTGTGCTTGGTGATAGTTTAAAAAAAATTCTGTATGAACCTTCCCTAATATATACCAAAACTAGCAGTCTTCATGAGGTGCCTGCTTAAATTTATATCTTTCTTATACTTTTTATTGAACTATTTATGAGACAATTGAATTTTTTTTTTAAATTTGAAAACCAAATATACCTAACAAATACTAAGAACTCGATTGAGTCGTTTACGATGCTAATGAACATTCATGGCACTTCTTTGGTAAGTCAAGTACATAACATTCAAGTATCTCGCATATTTTGGTTAAACAAGTTTGCGTTGACCCCAGAGAAAGATAATATTGATGATAATGCTTCCGTTTCCAGGATGCCATGCCATAGCGCGAATGCAACAGATTTCTTAGTATTTTTCACATAATCCATCTTTTTGTCAAGGGTTATGGCTAAGTTGCCATTGTAGCATCTCTGTTTCTTTTGAAGTGTCCAAACTCATCACACATCGGTCAGGTTATACTGGGACTAAATCCCTTCATTCAGGTATAGATATTATTTGGCTACATTGTGGGTCAGCACGTTCCAGCCAGGTGATATTTACGTTTTACATTTCTGCCTTACCTGTTTTATTTCTGAATATACACATCAAACCGATTCAGATTCTGTCCTCATAGTAGTAAAGTCGAATACCAATATTTTTCTATTCTTTCTACGATCGACGCATAAGTTTGGATATCTACGTTACCAATGAATAGTTCGTTATATAAACAACAAGACGTTTAAAGGGATTTAGTGTGGCTATCCTATTTTTCCAAAAGAAATCTTAGAATTAATTTAAAAATAGTGTTTTCATTTTGTTAAGTTTACAATTTATTATATTTTCCCTTTGTTAAGTTGCGTTCTGCCTTATTGTTCTCATCTGAGAACTTAAAAGTTTTGGAGAATTTAATTTTTTAAAGATTTCGTCTTTTAGACTCAGCATGTTAATAGGGCGGTAACTTCTTAGATCTGTGTAGGGTATTATATTAGGTTTTATGATTATTATAACATTGGCAATTTTTAAATGTTTAGGAAAGTATTCAGGTTTTATGCATAAATTGAACAATTTGGCCAGATGTTCACATTATAGTAATGACATATTTATTAAAACTACTGGTTTGATTTCGTCAGTACCCGGAAAAAAAATTCCTTTAAAAATAATTAAAAACTAACAAACCGAAATTTCACGCAACTGTATGCTAATACTTGGACTCAAAAGAAAGCTCTAAAGATGTGCTGACTCCAGGATAAAAGAAAAATTATTGCAATCATAAGAGTACTGTCAAAATTGATAAATCTACAATTATCAATAGAAAGAAATGAGATATGGATTAATTTTTTCAAAGTTGGAACCTAAAAAAGACAAATTTTGGTATTAAATTGCAAAAGTAATTAGGGAAATCATTACATAACTTCATTTTATGACTTTTCAGTTCTTCTGCGAAGTTTGCTGTAAAAGCCGTGCAGTATGATTCTCAATCGAGATAGTCTTCTGCTGATGAAGTTTGCATACAGAAAGATTGTGGTTACCTCCATAACCTAAGCGGACTTCTTATCTTTTTGATAAACAAATTTAGGATATGGTCCGGGTCACAGAATTGTTTGTTCTATATAGTTCGGATCAGCTCTTTTAATTCTCTCTCTTAATTCTACTTTTAACAGGTTGGTTTTTCCTCGTACTAGTAGTTATGGACGAATTATATTTGGAGGGGTCCTGAGTGTTCCAACAACTTTTCAAGTTGGGTTGAATGGTAAACAGTTTGATTTTGTCTTAATGATATCTTTCAGATAGTCTACAAAAGTAGTAAAGCTGCTAGTAAAGCCAGACGTTTTGAAGACTGGAAAACGGGTGTATTTGTATTGTCCATATTCCATAGAACACAACAGAGAATAGATATATGAATTTAGTGCTTCTAATTGCATTAGTCAATAACTGAACTTCCTGGTCGATTGCTTGTGGTGTATCGTAGTTTTCATATATATTATTTGCCCACGAGTCCTTAATATGCTTACTGTAGGTATTCCGATCAGTTTAATAGAGCTAAAGGCAGGTGTCTACGATGTTCAAGCTAGTTTTTATTTCAGACAGACTAAAATGGCTTAATCAACTCAAGGTTTAATCCTGATTCAGAATACCCTTTATGGGGTCTCCGGTGACTCTTTCTCTTCATTATAACAACAGAGTGAGAGCACAAGCGAAAGTTTGTTCGCATTGATGCAAACTACTTTGTCATTACATATGCAGTCATCTCATAAATAAACATCACGCCTTTAACCTTTTAAACTTGTTTGGTGTTTATATGCCAACTAAGAACCTTAAGAGTTAAAGGGTCTGATGTTTACTTGATCGCAGCTAATTAATGCACAGTACATGAATAGACAACGTAGTCATCGTCATTGCTGATTACCTAGCTTTTAGTTCCAAGTAAACTGCGATGAAAGCATGTATGAATAAAACGATGTGCACATTCCAAATAACGATAAAGATATAAAAAGTGGAGCAGAAATGACAAAGCCATTATCCATATTTATTTAGAACAACCCTGTCCAATAAATCTTCCGCCTGTTGTTCAAATGAAATTTGTATTTGTTTTCAGACATGCTTTTTTTCGTTGTAAATAAATTGCGTTTTAATTTGACTTATTTTAATTATTATTTTTTTTTTTCTATCTTCAATAAGTCCGTTATTTAAATTGTAGTACAATATACGAAGTTACATTGATATTTGTTTTATTGTATATTGTATTCATTTTTCACTTACCCGATTGCAAAATCCATTTTCTAATTTCTCTTTTTCATTTTTTAAATATTTTTCGTGCGTAAAGGACCCAGGATTTAAATTGTACTCCAGTACATAATGTACAGATTTAATTTTTATTATTAAATTAAATTTATTTATGTCATTGTATTTTATTATTTTATTAATTAATTAAAAAAGGAAACAAATAACTTTTTTGGTGTTATATTCATTATTTTATTTTACCAAAACTATTGCGCTTGGCTTATTTTTGGGGTCATTAACACTGATCCTGCCGTAATATCGTAATGATGTTGCGATAGTAATACATTATTATTTTAATTATAATATCAATACTGGAATTTTTTCATCTGTTCAATTTGACAACGAAATTCGAACTTATCAGTGAAGTTTTCTTAGGCACAGAAAAAGATTGAATTGTAAAGAAAATAAGAAACTATAAAATGAGAAAAGCAGAGGCCTCAACAGAAGTCATCCTGGCGCCAGCCAAATATAAATATTAAAAAGTTGCTTAGCATCTGTTTTACATTTTCCTTCGCAGGACTCTGGGCTCAGCTATGCTTTGCATTAACTTTTTGTTTTTTCATATCAAAGATATTCTGCACAATTTCCTTGCAATACCAGAATTATGTTGCTGTGAAGCATCGAACCAATTCGTGCTGAATGGCAATCACAGTGTATTAATAACTTCCGGATTTACTACTTGCTGTACTTCATCAATAAACATATTTCTGTCCGTAAACTGAATCACGTGGCGAACTTTCTCTCTAAAGAGTATAAGAGAGAGAGAGAGAGTTCCTTGACTCAAGACCAAGAATTATTTTTCTAAAATGATCTGATTCCTTAAACAATTGACTAGCTGGTCAGTTGTCTCTATTGTATAGGACGGTGATGCTTCGCTATGCATTGTAGCGAGATCAGAACGTGTTTCTTAGTCAAGTGCATGAATGTTTTGGTGTGAAAGTGTATCCGATACATAGTTCTCCTTATCAGGTTTGTAAACGATTTGAGCATTGTGCTAGTTCATGAATGTCCTTTAACGTTTTATCTTAGTTTGGATTACTGTTTGAGACCGAAAACGTAATTACCTGGTGACAAGCTTTTGAGAGCCCAAAAAATAGCATAGATGGGCAATTTGCATTACCAGCAAAATTACAGTAAAAATAATTTTTACTGATATTGTAATTTAATTTTAATTACCAATAAAACTTTACTGATTACTGAAAACAAAATTTCAGTACCAGTAATATTTTACTGATTACTGCTTCGCTATGCATTGTAGCACAGAATGATTCACTGTGCAGGTGTTTGGAAAGAGTGCATAAGACTGAACAATAAATAATCTAAGTACTAATGAAATTTTATTTTCATTTCCAGTAAAATGAATTTTCATTTCCAGTAAAATGAAATGAAAAAAAAACAGTTATCAGTAAATTTTTACTGGTATTTTGTTTTCATTATCAGTATAATTTTACTGGGAAAGAAATTTCATTTACATTACCAGTAAAAATTTACTGATTACTGTAAGTTTTTTTGAATATTCAGTAAATTTTTTACTGATTGCTGTAAGTAAATAGCAGTAATCAGTATATTTCAGTATTTATTAAATGTTAAGTATTAATATGTTAAGTAATACTCAATAGTAGAACGATTCACTGTGCAGGTGTTTGGAAAGAGTGCATAAGACTGAACAATAAATAATCTAAGTACTTGTGCTACTTGTAATGCACTAAATATATAATGCAGTATGCCTATGTATGAAAAATAGCCAGCAACTCCCTTTCATATGTTGTGTTATTCAATTTAGTGCCTTTTTGAGTTCTTTTAATTATGGTAATCTTCTTTCTCATTGTGACAAAACTGCTCCCAGGCCCATGGAAGAGACGTCCGTCGTTAAGTCAAAAGGCTTTATAATGCCGTAGCACTTGGGACAAGAAATCCCAGGTTTTCCACGCTTCCACTAAGGAAATGAGAATTTTCTCGAGAAACCGTCATGTTTGCTTTGAACAATCTACTCAAGACCCATGTGAAGTAGTCAACATTGACTTGTTTGTTTTCGGAGAAAATGATTACGTCGTCTACATAAACGTAACAGAACTTCCCTATTTGCTTCCACACATCATATATGGCTCGTTAAAAAATACTTGGTGCAACTCCTTGTCCGGTGTGGTCTATGGCCTGTGGTCGGGGCCTATATTGGTTATAATCCTTCCTATTATAAATTATTAGAAGAAAATATTATTACTAGAAAAAGAAGGGTCCTTCTCCATGGCTTGTACAGGCTGCTGGTTCTGAGTTGGCATATAATTGAAACCTCTGACGTACTGAGAAATGTGGACTCCTTGCAAAGCTTGCCGCAAATTGGTAAATTTTATGGTTTGCCTGTTCTTCCTAAAGCTAAAGCTGACAGCCCCAAAAAAAATTCCGTTCAAAGATTTTTTTGAAATTAATACCTTTAGAGCATTCCTTCTATATGTGTCATTCGCAAACTCTTCTATAGACCAACTGCTGGCCATGTTTGCTATGTTTACTAGTAGAGCTAATTTTTCTCAATCTGGTCTGGTCATAGTACTGTCATTTTTCCTCGTCGCAAAGGGGACATTTCCTGCTCTATTAAATACTTTGGTCGCTTGTCAGCTTAACATTTAAAACTATGTTAAATGACGCCAGAGTCCTATTCGCCGATCCCCTTTTCTTTATTTATTATTATATTAATATTATTTTATTATCCTAGTCATGTTTTGAACTACCATCAACATTTTCAAACAACCTGTAGGTGAGGTGGCCGCCTTCCTCTAAGACACGTAAGCCTCCTGTGTTTGGTCAAATTCGGTAAGAGTCTTGACAATATCAAGAGATTGATCACACACAGCACCTTGCTTTATTTTCACCTCCTCAAAGACTTCTATTTTAGGGACACCGACATTTATTCTATTAATTCGTCCACCAATTTGATACAATTCGTTATTAAAAATTGGTTTCCGTTGTGCTAGAAATGCGGCCTCAACCACCGACCTCAACTGTTTCTGGTTTAATGACATGCTTTCCCACCGGTTACCTGGGCTCACTGAGTTATGCTGTTGCGACGTTTATCCCACTAAATACCTATTATAGCTCCTAAATTTTATCGTCATTTATTACAAAATTTCTCACTTTCGGGGGATTAACACAATTGCTAAAATCATAAAAAAATCACTTGTATCGTTTTCTTGAGACCGATAAAATTATTAATAACAATTGTCGAGCAGTCACTTACTTGTTTCCCTTGATTATCCCAAAATTAGTTCACGGTCCGTCGCCCTGAGTGCTGTCGTTTTCCTTTTCCTTTCCAAAATGCTGCCCAAAATTAATTTGTTCCTTAATGACTTCTTCTTATTCGCCTTTAGAGTGTTATCTTTTCTGCTATTACAAAATTAGAATTCATTGTAAACAGGATTTAACAGTTGGCATCACGTTGGGGGACAATTAATAATGTTTATTCATTTTCCGTTAGACTTCGCTGGCTCGCGGTTCCTTTCTTTTCAGCTTCCTAAGTTTCACCAATTTAACCCTCTTTTGGAACTGACCCATCGCCGCTGTGCCTTCATGTGCCGGCGAGTAGCTGGCACCATACACCGCTGACCGAATTGCATGAGCGAAAACGCTTAAAAGAATTGTTTCAGAAGATGACTTTAAAGCGAATGGGACGTCTGCAAGTTGAGCGATAGCTTCAGCAGTCAAAATTGTAGTAGTGAACCGATTGCAATAAGTTGAATTGCTTATGTTAGGAGGAGCCCGTTTTAGAACCATACTTAACATATATATATGAGGTGCCTTTTATTAAAGTCGAAATTTTGAAAAAAGATTGTTATAGATGTGATCCGACATTAAATTCAGCTAACTGTGGTATCAGTAAAAGCTTCATTATGATGCTTTATGAGTATTTGTGGTATGGAAGATAATCAAGTTTCATTCCTGGAAGAAAATAATTTAGGTATAAGCATCATATTATTTCTCTGTTTTCTGTCGGAAATTGCGCGATTTCCCAATGGTATGTTGGTAATGTTGGAAATATACCAATGTCCGTTTTTAAACTGATTGTTGAAACCGAACTAGAATTACGTTTATTAAAATGCAGCAGATAAGCAACACATGTGTTTGCTTATCTTTGCTTGTGGTTGTTTCCCCATTTATATTACGGTCAGAAATATGATCCCTTTTACAACTCTTGCGTGGCCTTATCTGAATAATGTCCTTTCTAAGTGGACAATATTTAGTGAATTTCTTAAGTGGAAAATATTTACAGTTCATGACCGCTAGATATCGATGGAAAAACCTTATCAGTTGGGAAGAGCAATCGGAAACGATTTCACGCCATCTGCATGATAATTATGTTTAGTTTAGGTGATATTGTTAACTCTACTTTTCATTACTAGACCTAAGACAAAAATGTGTATATAAAGCATGCATTGATCCTAATAAAATCAGCACGATAGAAACTATTTTGTCTACTAATTCTCCGAGCCCAATTTATTCATGTAACGATTGCGGCAACATTTTGTTACTGGTACATGAACCGGTGACATAAAGAAACATTACAGCATAACTACATACATACACTCATGGTAAAAAAAATAGGTGTGAGTAAAGATGTCTATGGAAACAAGCCTTATTTTTTGGTTTCTTTGAAAGTTTGTATTTTATTGTTATTGATTAGGTACCTTATTTAAATATATAAATTCTATAAATTTTTTGAGACTATTTAAGTAAAAGAACTGTATTTAAAGTGGACTTATTCCAATAGTGGAGGAAAACGACGTGGCCACAATATTAGGTGTATTGGTGTATTTTATAATACGATTGTTTGTACGTTGGGTTGTTTTTTTTTGGCCTTCCGCGATTTTCGCAGCTACTTTTTGGTTTGAGCGCATTTGTTACAAAATTCTGCGAACTCTCCAATAAATTTGCAATAGTTTTATACGTTTTGCCTTCTCGTCTCAATGTTTACGCCAACCTCCTTTCCTCGATAGTTGCATGCCCCCTTCGTCCCATTTTTGACAACGGTAATGAATTCTAGTTTATATTATTATGTTATAATATAAACAAGAAACCTTGCAGGTATCTAAAATATTTAGTTGTTTCACTGCAAAATTTGTTAACACTTCAAACTGTCGAAATAAACCACGCACACCTAATATTTTAGCCAGCACAAAAGCGATCCTCTGTAACCAAATCGCACATATGTTCCCAATTTTAATACGGGACTTACCAGTGATGCCGTAAAAGATGATGCCATGTCTTACAATTAAAATTAAAATACTTACAATAAACATTAGTAAAAAAGAAACAAATTTTTTTACAATTCAGTTAAATTTTCTTCACACCCCTATTATTTTGACCATGAGTGTACATCGACATTTGACGACAAATGTGTTGCGTATGGTCTCCACTAAATGGTTTGTTCAAAATGTTGGAGAAAGTGAGAAAATAACGTATATTTCCGTTGAAAAAAATGAAATAGCTTATTAAAATTAAGTAAACTGTAACTGGTGAAAATAATTTAACAGCTTTTATTATTTTAAAAGGGTAACTGAACCGATTTGTCCTCATATCCGGATATTAAGTTTTATAAGTCTGTACAGTTAAGAGATGATGAAGTCGAATTCAAAAAGGGTGGAGATTCGAGCGGATGTTTCAAATTGTTTTTTAAATGTTTGATTATGTAAAACATTGACGGAGTGTTAAAAAGATGCTAGTATATGTTTTTTGATAGAGAGATTAAAATGAGGGCTTAATAATGTTTAATAATTTTAGAGTATGGCTTAAGATAGGCTAGTGCGGTGGAAATTAAAGTATTCTAGTCAAAATTATCAGAAATATATTTTTTTGGCTGGTTTTGATTACGTGCCAGATGAAGAAATCATGTCTAGGTCGGTTATAGTATGGTTTTGAATAATTGAGGCAAGAGCTTTTTACTTAATCAAGATTTTACTCAGATTTAGAACATTACATGTATGGAATATTTAAAGAAATTCCAAATTATTTCCAACCAAAATAGTTCGTTCTGTCGTTTTCACAAATAAGGCTAAACGCCTTTTATATATATGAGTTTATATATATGAGAAGTCTTAAGTCGTAGAAGATCAGTACAGTGCTATATCTCTTTTCGTCCCCCCTGGTTATCTTCGACTGATGGCCCATTAATGTTTTAACCAGTGCCGCTGGATATTTATTACATTACTAGTTTTTAATTGTATTAATATTATAATATGTCTTGAAAATCTTGTACAATATATCGAGGGGCTTACCCTCGATTCAGTGCATTATAAAAAACTTTCTACACAAAAGGTATCGGTAATAAAAAGAATGGAAGTCTCTCTGATTTAAACAGTTTGTCACAAACAAAAAGCTATAGGTGATCCCGAATAAAAAAATAAAAACTATTTATATATATATGTATATATATTTATTTCGCTCAGTCTCACCGGGCTATTAAGTTATTTCCGGTTTGATTTATTTATATGTTAATTTATTTGATAGATAAATATTTTAGTTTATATTATTATTGTGATAGTTTTATATTGAATTTTTTGTTGTTGTCGGATGGCAATGCTGTTGTTTCTTGGATCGCTTTTGATCCAGTACTAAATATTTTCTTTTGTATTCATATATATTTCATTTTGTTTTCATATTATTGTATTCATATTCATATATATTTCATTATATTTTTGTTCTTCTCTTTCTATTAATTATCGGCATTATTTCGACTCGGATTTGTCGACTCTGTTTTATCATATTTGTTGATATAATTGTTGAACTTATTGGAACATATGAACTCATTATGAACGCTGTTGACATCGTATTTTTAAAAGCAGTAGTGGTCGTCGGTTAATAAAGTATGGAATACCGTGTGTTACGCTATAAAGGCGATGTGAGGTACGACTTTGTGTAACAGTTCCAGCTAAAATTCAGTACATTTAGTTATTCTAGTTTGAGTTAGTATATTCTGTCTCCAGATGCAGGAATTAAGCCACTTGAATGGGGGCTGTCGGAAGGCAGCTGGGTTCGAGGGTGGTCGAGTTTTCCGTACAGTTAAAAACATGCGTAACGTCATGCCAGCCTCCTCCAACAGTGGGACATTGCTCCGGTATGGTAACGTTTATCCTAGACCATTAGGATTTGAGACTTGGTCTACGGAATAAAGTGCGTCGAGAAGATGTTGTTCCGGCGCACATAAGCCCGTTACAGTCCACGGGAGGTGACAGCTCTGCAGCTTCCTCCTTTGCGTGTCACTCACTCGTGGCGACCACGCTGGCGGTGCGTAGTTAACCACTTACCGGCTAATCGCTTTGTAAATGGTTAGCAAGGTGAGTGACTTGAGGACCTTGTTGCTACTTCGCATTTTGTCGCATGTAACTCCCAATATTTTGGAGTTTGGATTGGTCGGAATTTGGATGCAATCGACCGTTAAACTTAAATGCTCGTGTACCTCTATGGTCCACGTGGTGTAGGGTGTCGCAGAGCATTTTGTGGGGGACACATCGAGATTTCTCTGTTGGATGAAGCTGATGAGATTACGGAGGTATCTGCTTACCTATTCGCACAGCAGTCGCCATAATCGTGCAGTAGTCTGCATAGGATATCAAATTGAAACCCTCTGATGGCGTAGGGAGTTTGGAGAGGTAAAAATTAAACAGGGTCGGTGAAATGCCTTCTCTTTGGGGGACCGCCTGTTTAATTTTACGTGGCTTCGATTTGGAGGTCGACATACGACTGGCGGCCGCACAAATACTTGATTACCCATCTTTCGTGTGTGACGGATGACTAGAAGCCATGCTGTCTTCGAAGAGGATAGCATGGTCGACTGTATCAAAAGCTTTTGACAGGTCAAGAGCCTCCAAAAGCGTACGTTCGCTCGGTCTTGCCTGGATAAGACCGTAACCGTGGGTCGTCCGGGCTGGTTCTGCGAAGCTCATGTCGGTCGACAGAGACACGCTGCCGCGGCTGGGAAGTTGGGCCCTATATTGGGTAGCTGGGATTTAACGTGCGGCTGCTGTGCCTCCCCATCTGTTTTCTTTTGGATTACGAAGGTACGGGTTTCAGAGACCACAAAGTCATTTGGTCGGTTGAGTTTCAGGATGATTGGAAATGATCTTAACCCATGGGGTGTCAGGTGGCATAGTTCATCAGAGAACGCGAGCCCACAGTCCACAGTTTGGTCTCTTGGTATAGTTATCCTCGATATAGAAAAAGCCTATGACTACATTTGGCACGAATGTCTTCTTTATTAATTAAACCAATTTAATTTTCGAATTTACATGGTTAAAAATTCGTGGTACCTATAGAAGATATTCCTGCAGGTTTACCTCAAGATTAAGTACTGTCGCCAACCTCGTACTCGAATTTCATAAGCGGGTATCAAAATCCCTAAAGACTATAACATACATAGCTGCTGAAAACATCTGGGAATAAGTGGAAAATAAAAACGACTCACGAATAGACTTAAGCCATAATTTTCCCATTCAATAAGTCCGCGAAAAGAAAACCCACTCTGAGACGTAATTGAAATACCCATTGATAGCTCTAATAAATATCTTGGAGAATATTTGGACTCAAAGCTAATATTCAAAGAAAACATTGGGTCCGGGCTTTTCTACACTGAGAAAACCAAATTTCTGTTCTATTACTCTTGTGTTCGTCCGATATTAACATATGGCTGTCAAATTTGGTTTAGCAGGGCATCTCTGTCAAACAAATTTAAGCAAAGGATCCTGGAATTGACGATCGACTAACCCAGTACTGCACCGACTTGTGTACTTAACGCGAGTCCTCCGCATCCTCTACACGAATGGTACTTCCTTAGTGCATTGCGCTCTATAGTCGGCAACTCTGTAGTCGGCAGTTGATAGTTAAGTTCCTCTCTTGGACCGCTGCAAAGTTGACCTTGGGGAGCTGCATGAAATGATTCATATCCGTGATCTTTCATTGTAGGAATTCAGTTGCACTGCATCAGTCTTATCAGGACAAGCATGCAATCAATCGTAGGTGGTGTAAGCCGCCGTGAAGTTGATACTGTTTCTGCTGTTTTTGGTGCTGCGTAGAAGTGGGTACGTCGTGAGACTTCACTGCTTGTTGGAGTAGCACGGGGTGACAAAGTCTGTACTTCATTCTCTTGTGTGCCACAGCAGTTCCGACTGGCATTCTTCTCGAAGTGACACCAATATACGCAGATGTTGCTCTGCACGGACGGCCCTTTGGATTGCAGAATGTTGTGGCAAACCAAAGAGAACAATTTTCCGGTTTCTGTTTCGGTATTGGTAAGCACCAACAAAGTTAAGAGTAATCGGCATTTATTGCTGCATGAAAATAACAAAACAAAAGATAACAAAAACGTCTTCTTTTTTTGTCCTTGTGAAGCATACTTGGTTGTTTGGTTCAAAATCAGAGCCTCAAAGGCGTCGCAGATTTTGTTTGGCGGTTCATATAAATTCACAGTTTTAGTGGCAGCAACATCATATAATGTAAAAGCATGTGTTTGACTTAATTTGTTGAATTAAAATAAAAACATTACTTATTCCAAGAGTTTCTGTGTGGTTGGATGACGAATTACAATTGGAAAACATTTTTCGATCACTTGTCTTTTATACTCAATGATTGCTGAGGTTGACATTCTCGGTCAATTTTTCGGTCGATGTATATATATGATATCAATCGGTTTATCTAATATTGTTTTAATTACATTAATATTTACTTATATTGTAATTCTCATTGCTATGCTTATGGCGCTACATTTGTTGAAGATTGCGTAACGTGCGAAGTGGCAAAAAATTAATTTTCCTTAATATTCGCAAATTGACTACCTTCACTCACAAAGTCAATGTTAAAACCTAGTTTAAATTCCTAGAATACATTTTTCATATATTTTGTAAATAAATGTTGAATTATACGCATATTATGAAAAGACCACAAATACAAAAAAGATGTCACAAAGATAGGCACAAAAGTCATGTCCAACTCCGTAACAGACTACGAATGTGAAAAACGAGCTAAAAACAATGAAATTCATGTACTTTACGCATCCAGTCAAAGATGCAAAAGTATACCAAATGATGTTGTTCGGACTGCCAAAAACCCGAAATCATTAGCCGATGAACTAAAAAACTCGTACAACATCACTGTGGCAATCAACAAAGGTCACTACCTCACGTTCAAGCACTACCTGTTCATGGTCGAGATCGATCGAACCATAACAACCTCACAAAAATAAGATACCTGAACGGTATTGTGATTCGGTAGAGGTGTCCTCGAAAAACCTGTAAATGTCCAACACAATGCTCCATACGTGCAATGTTTGGCCATGGAGCGGCTCACTGCTACAAAAAAAGCGCCTGTCTCGGCTGTAGTGGTGATCACGACTACTCATCATGTACAGTTAGCAAGCAACTAAAGACGATTCAGTTGCTAACAAATGCTTCAACTGCATTAAACGGAAATTGAGAGACATAAATCACAGAGCAGATGATCGTCAGTGCCCTCTTAGACGTGAATTCCTTTTAAACTTGACCGATTACTGAAAAGAAAATAGCAGTACAGAGCTGTCATTAAAAATTTACATCACTCAACCTCTACGGATGAAATCATAAACGATCTAGCCCTTAAAGGTCACACAGTGCGCCATATAAAAAACGCCATTAGCCGATCTACGAAGAAACCACTACCGATATTTTTTATCAACCTGGAACCATCGGAAAATAACAAACTAATATTAGGTTGTCAAAAAAGTCTTGCGGTATTTCCGCAAGCTTGTCTTTGCAAGCGCGTACTTCTAGTTGTATTCGTCGNCAAAAAAGTCTTGCGGTATTTCCGCAAGCTTGTCTTTGCAAGCGCGTAGTTCTAGTTGTATTCGTCGTATCGGTTCACGCTAGACCTTTTTGAAAAGCTCGTTTCACGCGCTAACACGTGTTTGATGATATTGTTGTTTGTTTTTAGTCGTTCGTGAGT
>JXPZ01010239.1:0-10554 GCA_001014575.1 Themira minor
ATGTTTATACAAAATTTGTGTTTTGACTTCATTTTTAGGGTCCTCCAATGAGGCCCTCATTCTCATTTGAATATCAATATTTCCTATTGGAAAATTTTCCATTTGATTGTTTGTGTAGTTCCTCATTTCTTTGTTNACGTTCGATATATTATTTTATTGATCATATTTCTATTATTTTAACATATTTAATATACGTTATTGGTGTTTTTATGTNCTATTATTTTAAGATATTTAATATACGTTATTGGTGTTTTTATGTATTTTTGGTTATTTTTGCGTAGTTTGGTATGTTTCTGTTGATATGCGTAAAAAAGCTTGCTTGTAATTTTCGTGCTTGATTAATGAAGCTTGTGCCTTCTATGTGTATATTTAAAGTGTAAAGTATTTTAAAGTGTTAAGTGCTTAGTGTAAAAATCATCAATTACTATAGAAATATGTGTGTATATAATTAGTTTGTACTTATTAAGTGCATTTTTGATTAATAATTTGAGCACAAAACGAAAACGTACACGTGACCAATCCACCGTATTATGAATTTGTTTTTGTACATGAGATAAGAAAAAAACTATTGCAAGAATTCAATTATCCTTGCAAGGTTTTTTTTCCAAAATCTCCGTAGTGAAACTCACACAAATCACTGTAACAAACTCACTAAATCACCAAACCACAAAAAAGCATCGTGCAATCACTCACAACATCACATCAAAATCCACCATCATATTCTCGTTGAAAAGAGAAGGACTAATCGACAATTTGTTTCCCAAAACGCCAGGAGCTCGTAAAGCTTCAGCGGGCGATGTTAGTGAACGACGGGCATTGCGCGACCGTTTGAAGTGCAAAAGTTTCCGCTGGTACTTGGAGAATATCTATCCCGAGAGTTTGATGCCGCTGGACTATTACTATCTGGGAGAGGTAAGCCGTTGAGTGGCCGGCCAATCGGTTTGAGTGCACGCTCTCATTTTCCTGTGATCGCCCCCACGTAGATCCGCAACGCGGAGACGGAAACCTGCCTGGACACGATGGGCCGCAAGTATGGCGACAAAATCGGCGTCAGCTATTGCCACGGCCTGGGCGGCAATCAGGTGTTCGCCTACACGAAACGACAGCAAATCATGTCCGACGACCTGTGCCTGGACGCCTCGAATGCCCTCGGCCCGGTGAATATGGTGCGATGCCACAATATGGGCGGCAATCAAGAGTGGACCTACGATGCCGAGGTATGTGAATAGCGGAACCCCCCAAACGTTTCGTAACAAATAATCAATAATCGCCTACGGAATAGGACAAGACGATACGTCACACGAACACCGGCAATTGCCTGGAGCGGCCGAGCCGTGATGAGCCGACCACGCCGCTGTTGCGCCCCTGCGACTACAAGAAGGGTCAACAATGGCTGATGGAGTCGAAATTCAAGTGGCAAGCTCATTAGTTGTTGTTGATGTTGTTGCTAATCATTGTACACAAACGGTTCCAAACCTGTAGTTAGCCCCCCAACTCCCGTTCACACACAGACACAGTAGTTACAAGAATTTTTATTAAGTTTCGATTTTCATCTGAAATTTTAATGAGTTTTCCATAAAAACGAAAGGAACTATTATATATATTTATGAAAATTATTCAACATACATTCTACAATGTAAAGTCTTCCCTAATTAGTATGTACTTTGAGGTATTGAGAAAAAGAACGTGAAAAACCGACACATATATATATGAACATTAAAAAAATTAAACAAAATTTACAATGTAATTATTATAATTTAGTCGTATGGCAACCCTGGGGTTATCCGTTCAAAGACTACGCAGATTGATAGCTCATCACAGCAATACTAATTTAAGGAAATTTTCCAAATTTTGGGTATTTTTTGTAACTTTCAAAAAAATTTGCACAAAAAGGTTGTTTTTAAAATTTTGTTTTTNTGGGGTTATCCGTTCAAAGACTACGCAGATTGATAGCTCATCACAGCAATACTAATTTAAGGAAATTTTCCAAATTTTGGGTATTTTTTGTAACTTTCAAGAAAATTTCCACAAAAAGGTTGTTTTTAAAATTTTGTTTTTATTTTAATTTTCTCCTGTGTATCTGCATGTTCATTTACACTGTTCTAGTGTAAATATATAGAATAAACAATTTTAATTATATTTTATTTGTTTTAGTAAATTATTTGTAATAAATATGAGAAATTCCAATCGTTTTACGACCAATTTTTTTAGCAATTAACGCGTAAATTCATAATTTGTAAAGAAACTATATCAATGCTGTTAAAAAATCTCGAAAAAAATATTAAAAATTTGTTTATTAAAATTCCCTCATACATATGATAGTCTACAATATCAGTAAGTTAGTTTATTATTAAGAAACAACAGAAAAAGAGAGCGAAGCATTTAAAATCAGTGTTGAGAATGGCTTTTATTTTTTGAGTTTTTAATGAGATTTTCTGAACGGAATATCCACAAGTGTCATAAAGTTAATCTTCAACAACAACAACAACAATAATCAACTTGCACTCCTCCTCTTAGGAAACAAGAAATGACTGAAAATTCACGCAAACACTGAAAATTTAATAAAAATAAAAGAATGTGAAACTCTTCCGCGTACGAAATCATCATACATATGGACTATATTAAATATTGTATAATTATATTTACATGATATTGTTTTAATTAAAAAAAGAGTATGAAAATTTTTGAAAATTCCATTTTTACAGTATTTTCTAATGAAGCAAAAAAATGTTAATTTTATTTTACATTTAAGGTCAATTTGCAATTTGTTGAACTAATTTGAACTAAAAGAGGGTTCTTAAAAATGACTTTTGAATTTTTGTTGAAAAAAGCTTAAATTCCAATAAAAAAGATTATACAATTGCTATACACAAAATAAATTGAACTATCGTGGTTTTAAGCATTATCAAAGGAAGTGCTTTGGAAACCACAAAAACTACTCCATAGAGTCTTGTTTTTATTTTATAGACGAAACGTAAGAATGAACTTACCACAAGACCACAAAAGCATATCAACTCTAAGAAAATTTTTTTATTAATAAATTATAAATATACTATAGATATAGAGATCATACTTAAATAAGATCTCCACTACAAGACCAATCTAAGTATTGCAATGTGTAAATAAAATGTATGTACAGGTAAATTGAATTTTCTAAATTTTGTAAGAATCCAAAAACAACACAATTTAGTGAATGTTCTGAAATATACAAAAACTATAATAAATGTGGTTCCAATAAATCATACAAATAAACGTTCAACAATTTGTCCCCCCATAGTGTGTTTCGATTCCACATGTTCCTATTGAATTCTTCTCGTTACCATGTAAAATGGCAACAGATTTTATAAGGCAAATGATTTTTTTATATAATTTATAAAAAATGTATGTTTTAACTTGAATTTTGTACTGAAAATTCTATGGATATATGAAGAGCATACCAATTGAGAAAATAAATATACAATATGAATGAACAAGTGGTAGCGGTTTTTATTATTAGGTATTTTAGTATTTTATAGTAAAAAGTTGGTTTAANTGGTAGCGGTTTTTATTATTAGGTTTTTTAGTATTTTATAATAAAAAGTTGGTTTAATGGTGAAAGATATCCTCTTTATAAGGAGTCGATGGGAAATGTTTTGTCAACAAAACTACATTGTACACCGATTTGCCTTATTACACTATAACTTTTTTATAAATTTACCACCTTCAAACACTACAATTGAAAACACTTTATGCAAGTTTTTGTTTTAAAAAACGTTAATTTTTTATTTTTTTCATTTCTTTTCGTTACACCTTCCCTGCAGTGATTGGACACCGTAGTTCGGGCAGGCCAGCAACAACTCTCACATTCACGCTTTTGCAAATGTTTATGTTCACTTAAGCGTTAAAATTCTTTACAAAACTAAGGGGCGTAGCAACAAATACACTAAAGCACAAGGATTTGTGTTCTTGTGTGTGTTTATTGTTCCTTAGTTTCGCGCAGACGACGAACAGCCGAACGCACTGAAGCAGCAGCGGTGGTGGAGTACACCCAAGCGCCGCCGGCAACAACACGCTTGCAGCGCTTGCATGACCAGATGCCAACGCAGGCACGCTTCATGGAATCCTGCAATGAAAAGAGGGGTAAGTCAGTTTCAACTAATTCTGTATATAGTATGGGTTTGTGTGTGTGAGGAACTTACCTTGCCGCAGAAGGTGCAGGTATATTTGCTGTGCTGGGTGATTTCCATCTTCTTCACCATCTTACGGAGGGAGGCACCATAACGGGTACCATATTTACCCACGATTCCAACCTTCTTGGTGCGCTTGGCCTAGCGAAACGAAAACACAAGATTCACACATACATCAGTACCAGTAGAACCAAACAAATTTTCACATAATTATTTTCACAAATTCTCGAAACTATTGCACACAAGTTTTGTTAAGCCAATCAAAGAATTATTTGTAGTTGGTTCATTGCAAATGAAATTGTTAGAATTTTCACGGATTTCGTAGAAATTGTTAGATTTTTTTAAATCGTACCATTTTTTAGTTGTTGATTTGTCAAAATTTCAACCGGAAAGAGAAGGCATGTCAGCTGAAGTTGGCGTCGGTTCGTTGTCATTTTGCATTTGACAGCTGCCTCAAATGACAAGCAGTGTTGTTCAGTGTGGTTGGTACTAAAATAAACGCTTGGTTTCCATTGGCTTTTTGTATTCTCGCAGAAACCACAATGTTGATAGGCATTTTTAGAATTTCCACATTAAAACCCCATACCAATAATTCTATTAAATATAAGTAAGTTTATTAATAGTTTTGAAAAAATATAATATTTGAATAATTATTGATAATGGTCCAAATTTGTACCACTAAGTAAGAAGTGTGACGTTAAACATTATAAACATCTGTTCACATGGTAGCCATTGCTTCTGTGTACTCCGCTATTCTCTGATCGTTGTGAAAATGATAATTTGACTGATTCGGCGTTTGCCACTCGCTCTNAAACGATCATTTGACTGATTCGGCGATTGCCACTCGCTCTCCCTCTCACTGTTTGACATGACCCATTTTGACAATCAGCTGTGGTTTGGTTTTTTTTTTGGTTTTGTTTTGTTATTTTACGTGTGTTTGCTTATATATTTTAATTGTTTTATCGTTATCGCTGTCATACGTATTTGTTTTTGTTTTAGTTTTTTGTTTTCGATTGCCTTTTCAAAATTCTATTTAAATAAAAACGCAAAGTACAAACACACAATAAGTCACACATCATCGACGGATCGGACGCATTCATCAAAACGTATTAAACATATGCAACAGCAACGGGAAAAACACCACCACACAAACATGTGCGACAATTACCAAGCTTGTCCATTGCTCTTGGACGCCGATCTATATCGACCCGATCTGCTCGATCTGAACACAGACGATGCGGCGGGCCGCTATTGGTTTCCACGATTCCGCGAAATGGTGGCCAAGTACGCCGAACAAGCGGCCAAAGAGGAGTCCCCCACGGCAGCACAACGCGCCGAACAGTATCGTCAAGAGTACCTGTCCAAACTGGATGAATTCGAAAGGCTGAAAACGGACAACGCCGGCCAAGGCCTTGTGTTGGGCACACGCAATCTGCTGGAGCTTAGTGAGGTGGGCCTGAAACGGAACGGCTTTAACGATCCATGGCAACGACAGAAACAAGTGGAAAACTGCAAAGCGCTGGAGCTGTTGCCGGACAGACTGAAGGAAATCGATCGAGTGCCGTCGAACGGGGACGAACGTTGGCTAGCCTTGGTGCGCGGCGTGTTGGCAGGCAACATGTTCGACTGGGGCGCCAAAGAGGTGGCCAACATACTCGAGAGCAATCAAAAGTTCGGCCTCCACGAGGCTCTGCAGCGCATACAAACGCGTCCGTGGCTCTTCGACGATGTGGACCGTTTTCTGGCCCGACTGCGCTGTGGGCCGCCACACAAGTNTTTTCTAGCTCGACTGCGCTGTGGGCCGCCACACAAGTGCGCCCTGATCTTCGTGGACAACAGCGGCGTGGACATCACATTGGGCATTGTGCCGTTTGTGCGCGAACTTCTGAGGGCCGGCACCAAAGTGCTGCTCAGCGCCAACACAGAGCCGTCGCTGAACGACGTGACCAGCTCGGAGTTGACACTCCTGCTGGAGACGTGCTCGTGCCATTGCCCCATCATCGGCGAGGCGTTGCGCGAGCACCGGCTGCTGGTGTATGGCAACGGGCAGTGCGGCCCCTGCTTGGATCTGCGCAAATTGCCGCCGAATCTGTGTGCGGCCATCGAAACCTTTGAGACTGACCTAATTGTAATCGAGGGAATGGGCCGGGCGTTGCACACGAATTTGTATGCCAAGTTTCGATGCGAGGCCCTGAAACTGGCGGTGATCAAGAACCAGTGGCTGGCCGAGAAGCTGGGCGGCCAGATATTCTCCGTGATATGCAAATATGAGGCAAATGCGTAGCGCCGACGTCGCATCCCTGGCCGCGGATGAAGTTGTTGAGTTTTTGTCGTTGTTTGTGTGTGTGTGTGTGTGTGTGTGTACGAGGTCAATATACAAATTGGAGTATATAGTGGTCGTGTGTGTGCTGAGTGATAAAATCAAAGAGATTCAAACGAAAAGACACTGTCAATTAATATAAGCAAAAACAAACATAACAAATTAAAAATTATTTAGTCATTACAAACAAATTATTTTAAAAATCTAAAAAATAAAAAAAAAAAATTGAAAAAATTTTACATCGTTTAACTTGACCACTGTCTCTTTAAACATNATAAAAAAAAAATCGGAAATTAATTTAATTCGTTTAACTTGACCACTGTCTCTTTAAACATCACAAAGGCAATATTTTTGCGAGATAATATTCAAATTGTTTATACCACCAGCCATTAACCGCAGGTAAGCGGCACAGCGTTTAACCCTGATAATCGCTCCACGGTGGTTGTGAAAATATGTGCCACTGACTGATTAGATTATGAATCGATTGTATATTTTTGTTTGAGTTTTTGTTTATTTTTTGCAATTTTTTATATTATTTATATAGGCAGGCGTAGGCTCGTGATGTTTTTGAAAACAATCATGAAACGTTTAAAATTTAGTTAGCATTGGCATTGAGTGTGTAGGTAAGGCAGTGCACTACCTAGAGAACCCCTAAAGCAGCTAAAGTAGTTCTCGAGTGAAGATAAAGCAGTGCGCTGTTCTGTATAAAGCAAATTCAAATGACTACCGAATTGAACAGTTATATCGACAGTTAATATTAGCCACTCAATCACCTGCCCTTGTAATCGCTACGTAATCTTTTCATCAGTTCGAACTTTCCTCTATGCCTTATTGTAATTATGTAATAATTATTTCATTACTATGTAATTTATTGCTAATCAATTTAGTTGCCGTTAAGGTAACGCTTCTCCTCCCCTCGTTGGCCACTTTCATTATAATTTCCCATTATACGTCTTCGTTCGACGGCGATGGCCCTTCAACGGCGCTTAACGGTTTACACATCAATGCCCATTGCGTTATTATGGTCACGTCGGTGGCATCGATGTTGTTGTTGTGGCTCTGTGGCGCACGACAAGAAATTCCAAAAATGCCAGCATTCGATTGCGGTGGTGTGGTGTGGAACGCGTGTGCCATAAAATATTGTAAATGCCAGTAATTTAGCAAGCTGTCAAAAAGTGGCAACAAAGAAACTAACCAACCAGCCAGCCAGCAGTCAGGTAGGGTCTTTGCCAACGACAACGACTCTGATACTCTAATACTCCTTTGTGGGGGGAGGGGGGAGCGCACGTGTTCCTTCGGTGTTGTTGTTTTTATGGCTTTTCCCAAAGTAATTCACATGTTTGTGCGAGCGCATTGCGGATATGCCGTGGACACCACATCAAGTGACAGTTACGTCCCCAAGTAATCCCATTAGTTTTCCTCTACGGTGTTTGAGGTTTTTCGTTGGCCGGGCTGCTCACTTCTGTACGAAGTTTTTAATTAGACATTTTCGGCGTAACGTATGAGTGACATTTAATGTGATTTTAATTAAAACTTATTTAAGCCATTGTTATTGTTGTCGTTAGGGAGCGGGAGCGGGGGATGCCGCCACATTACCGTCTCAGTGTCTCAGGTGGTGGCCCGTCTCGTGGAGGGAAGTTCTATGAAATTAATGGTTTCCATTAAAACCACAGGGGCGGCGAAGTGTGTAGAAGAGGGGGGGAGGATGAGAAGACAAATGATTTCCAGAATGTGTTAGAAAGACAACCTCAATGAATGAATGTATGGATGGATGAGTGAGCCACACACAAAGGATGTGGAATTGTGAGATATGAGAAGAAAACTTAGGGAAAGTGGTGGGAAAATACTTCGAATTTCAATTGATAGAATTTATAATAAAATTTTATGAAAATTAAAACTTGTTAATTTCAAATTTCTTCACAGCCTTTCTGACCCCTTCAATTAACCCTCCTTAAATGTCTACCTAATTAATACGCAAACTCCGGCCCAGGCCCCACTGCCACGGAAACCATCAATCATTTGACGGTAATAATAAATGGCCTTTCAACGACATCATCGTCATCAACTTGATTATTACTATTGACACCGGCCGTTGATGGCTCATTATTATATAAATTTTTTTGAGAACCGAGAAGGCGATGTACTGGTTGCGTTACGCAATGACAAATTACATTTCGCACCACATTCATCAATTTCAATTTGCAATTTCCATTTTCGATCAGTTTAAGTAATCACTGTGACATTTGCGAGCGTCACTGTCGGAGCTAATGTCACACCTCATCTACTCACAATTGAAATTTTCGTATTTTTTTTGTCATTTTGTTGGCGGTACTCTCAATCGTTTCACCGCTATTTTCCACTGATAAGCATTCATTTGCCATCCGATATCCGTTTCCCCCCCAACAACAAAATTGGCGGTTGTTCGAAAGGCGGAACAGTGGAGCGGGGTAGGGGTGTGGGCGGTTGGAAAGGACTATCGTCATAATTTTGTCGTGTCAATGTCGTCGTGCACAACAATAAGCCCAACCACCGTTACAATGAAAAACGTTCACGTCTCGAATCAGTCAAAACTGTCAGGTACCCCACCTGTTGTTGTTGCCGCCACTTTGGTAATTTGGCAAATTCGAAATTTGCATTTCGTCGCTGTGTTTTCGCCAGGGAGCGGTGGCCTTTTGTTGTCAACTCGATGTATTGAAGTGTAACCAAATAATTTAACGCTTCAATGGGCCACACAAAAAGCGTAAAGAAAATCAATTTCAGCGTTCGTCAGGTGCATGAAGATTTCAATTGTTAAGCTACAAAGGCCCACTTTGGGGTTTGGATCAGTTCATTTTATTAATTTACACCTCTACGGTGAATTTAAACTCCACACTGATACATGGAATTTAATTTTTTTATATCCCCTAGGCTCAGGCCGTTGCGTTGGCCCATTTTGCGGGTCTCTGCGGTCTCTTGCAGCGCCACAATGGTCGGTTTGCCGTTGTTCGAGAACGCATAGGGCGGGTAATGCATCAGACTGCCAAAGTCGTACGGCACCCCGTAATCATTTAGAAACGACACCGAGTACTTGTCGAAGTTATGCCTCCTCTCGGCGGGCATATTCTCGAACAGTACCCGTATGTAATTGTCACGATCGCTGGCCGATTGCTGGTGCAGGAAACCGCACGAATGCAACAGCTCGTGCATAATCGTGCCGACCCCGAAGCAGCCGTTCTGCTGCAAATTGAAGATCTGCGGCCCGCGAATGCAGCCGACATGGGCGTAGCAGCCGTTCGACTGGGTGGTGATGTTCAAGTAGTTCGGCTGGCCGGGGTCGGCTTCGCGGAAACGCACACATGTCACTGCTTCGATATTTCGCATGGCCGTGATGATGCGGCCAACATAGTAACCGTCTATTGAGCGGGGAAACGGGTTTCAATACCAGTTACCATCTATGCTAATGCTGCGACTCACCCAAATCGGGTTCATGAAATCTGTAGTAGACGGTGTTGTTGGCCCATCGATACCACTCATGGCGCAGCCCGTTTCGTGCCCTCGTCGCGGGCACAATGTCACCTTGCCAATATCCGGCCGTTAATTCGGGATACGTTTCGTTCTTGACAGCCTCCTGCACAGGCAGCGTCAGGCAAACGCCTAAACAGGCCGTGGCCACGAACAAAACTGCCAAGTACTTCATTGTGGGATGAAATGAATACATTTGAATGATTCGTTCTGAACGGAGAACGCTTTAAATACCATTGGAAGGCGTTTTATCAGGCGTGCAAATGCTTGGCGAAAGTTATTATCAAATGTTATATACTTATCCTACTGCAAAGGTTGGCGAACCCCTCGGCAAATTCATGGTGCTAAAATTTTATTAAGAGTACTGAACTGAATATCTTTATGGTACAAATTACGAAATCGGATTTGCATTCCAATTTGAACTCCAAAAAATTATATTTCATTGAAAAGTCTTAAAGTTATGTCTTCAGAGGCGGTGCCGTGAACATTTTCTACCAGTTCCAAGAAACCCCTTTCCTTATGTGCCAGTTTTGGGGCACTCGTATGTGTCCTACTGGCGTAATTGTT
>JXPZ01010278.1:0-15656 GCA_001014575.1 Themira minor
TGCTAGAGAGAAAACGTACACAAACACACCTATGTATAAACAACATTCTGGTGTGATGCGCTGTGTATGGTGTGTTTGCTCCCTGGTGGCTTGACGACTTTTTGTGTGTGCTTTTAAAGTTCGTCATCTACGTTTGCTGGTCGCCAAAAATATTCGAACATCGGCAAACAACGTTCGCGGACGTGTTTCTTTAGGTTCGGTTGGACAGATAACACGAAGCGTCTCATATTCAAAAAAAAAAAAAAAAACCAATGCAAGCAGCCACCAAGAGTTCTGTCTTAAATGTGATGAAAACAGTGCATGACAGTGCAATACATTCATTTTTTATACACCTGCAAAGAGTGTCATAAGCAAATAACATAAAATGTTGTCAACTAATAAATTTAAAAATCTTGTATGTTTACACATTCCAAAGCCTGTGTACTAACAAATGAAAAGTTGAAATATGTTTTGAAACAATTTTCATTTTGTTTTTTATTTCAAAGATTTTTGAAAGAAAACAACGTTAATGTGCTTTTAGTTGTAACGAAAGGTAAAGTTGAACTTTTTTGAAAAATCTATAAAAAATTACCTTTGAGCTTCCCAACCATGTGCTAAATTTTGCAAGGTACTAGACCTTTGCCACTTCTTACCCATCTTACATTGAATGGAAGCGTCACCGAAACCATAGAAAATACAAACGACAATGCTGAGTCAAAGCAAAACAGTCCTGTACGCGGCGGCTAATTCTTCGAGAGTGCAAAACAAAAACCACTCAATACTTAAATCATAACAAAATGAATGTCGTTAAATAACTGTTAACGTTAAGCACTTAATGAAGAACACAACTAAAAGTATTCACATCGGCCTGGTCGGTGCTTACACACCCTTCAACGGACCGCATACACATTTTCTAATCGGAAACCTTTAAAGATTTATAGACACAATCAAATATAATCAACAAATAATAGTTGTTTCCCAATATATATTAAAAATTGTAATTTAACTCCAATGAACATTTAAGCAACAAGACAACAATTGGAATAGTCTAGTGAAAATTAAAACATACTTAAACAACTTAAAACTAACTGTATCAAAATTACAAGGAATTAAATCACGCTTAAAAAGTGATCAAACAATGACAAGAGCTGTGTGGGCAATACTATATAGTAATGGTCTCAAGGATGGCTTCTAGCAACACCCATTGGCGAACTTATACTTCATATTGGGAGCCTTGATGAGGAAGGCCAACTAAAAGGTTACGATATTTATATATGCATTAAAACCACAACTAAACGTAAGTGACTAATTTAAATTGCAATACTTATAATAGGCACATATCGGCAATAATCACTTTTTTCAGGGCAAGAGCCCAAATTATATTTAGTTTGACGTAACTCTACAGTATATACCACGTGTCTTTCATTGAAATATTGCGACCTTAAGAACTATCACGGATTTCGAGGCGTCGTGAAAAGAATTACTTGAAAGCCTTACCAATAAATGATGGTGAGTGACGAATTGCCGCAACTGTTGCATCACCTCCTGGTGAGCGTTGAGCGAACCATAGGTCGCATCTCATTTAATGAGTTAAAAATTCCAAGTGATGACGTTCCGACACGGCCATTGTCATACAACTATGATGATGACGCTACTTTTATTAATAACATCAAAACAGACTCTGGTGTCAGCATAAACAATAACTACAATGAAACAATAATCACTAAATCACCAATATGCTTTTTGAGAAAAAGCGATTTGATAACCAACAACAAAAAAGTGTCCTACGGAAACAAAATAATGTTGCGCCGTTTGACGACACGTCAAGACAGCATAAACTTGACGTCATCCGGCAACAGTTGTACCAGCGTTAGCAGTACGTCAAGTTGTAATACCAATGAAATTCATATGGCTAATAACATCGGTCACAATAACACAAGCCAAACGAGCTCTAGTGAGGCATGTGATTATGGTAATCCATCGTCATCACCAGCACTACCACTGTTTTGCTTGGGTAATTCATTTCCACATATTGACAGTGATGAAGAGAATGGTGATGATAAGCTCATATCAATTGGATGCGGTAAGTTAAGGGAAAAAATACCGATCAAACTTTCTGTAATGTTCAAAGCCAATTTTAACACGCTGTTGGGATACGCAACTTGCGTTTAAAAAATGTATTTTAATAAAGACTTAAGAATTGGCTTTTATGTAGATGCATGTTATTAATTTATTCTGTTTTTTGGCAAATGGCTTGCAGATGAATTCCAATTCAAAATCTCGACCCCCAAATCGATACTAGACATACCCGAGAAGCTACTTATGTCTGGTATAATATTGCCGGGTTGGTATTACGAAATGATAATGTCAATTAAGGTTTGTAATAAAATAAAAATATAAAATTATCCTTTTCTACAAAAGGAACCCGAGACTTAAAGGGCCATCCCTTGATTATCGTTGATGCGACAAGTGTATTGCAAGCTGGATTGAATTGCTATGAGATAGCAACCATAATGCTGTACTACAGCACAATCCCTGATCGGTAAGTATTATATGAAGACAATATTGACCGGCCATTGGCCTTTCAAATTAAACCAAATACCATAAACGTGGGAAATGGTAAACATATTAATAAGTTCGATTTCTACTCAACATACCCATACTAAACCTGCGCCAATAACAAATATTGCGGACGTGAAAGGCGTATGCGCGCGTATTCTACAAATGACAGTTATACTGTACGGTAGTACAGTGCACTTCACAGATCGACTACATTTCTTTACAAATATTTAAAAGATTTCTCTCCTCGCTTCCTACGCGGTGTACTACGGTGAGCTTGTCCGCAAGTAATTAGTGAGATCTGAACGCGAACAAATATTTACGGAATGTGTTTGTGAATACTTTACATACGCTACAGCCATTGTGAACTTAATTTGTCCTACTTTCCAATATAACGATATATATAGCTTACCTCATTGGGTAATTGTTATCATAAATATATCACTTCCATAAATTTTGTCTGGTGTACAGTAGCACGATAAGAGAAGTGAATTTGACATCAGGGAATCTTTATATAATAACAAAAAATTAAATAACCATTATTTTCCAACATCCTTGGACTAAGTCGCTAAGTCCCATGTCAATATAATTAACCAAAAAACAAAGTTCACTACTACCATAACCAATCGACGAAGAATCTGCCTTAACACTTATCACGAAAAGTTAAATTACTTCAAATATTTGTAATACTTTCAATTTACATTTACAGGAAACAGTTTCAAGAAACCAAATTAAACACACAAGTGCCATTGCCTCAAACCGAACAATCTCAGCAGCAACCAATAATTAATTCCAAGCTAGCAGCTATCGCACATACCTCTTCGACAGAATTCACAATTCTAATTGCTATCGAAAACGCGCACCAACAATCCTTAATTGACTTAATTTGCCAAAGTTTGAAAGTTGTTGAAAAAACAATTGGGCATTGTGAAATACATGCCGTCTGTCTAGACAGTACCATGCCGTTCATCACTGATGGCATAAAATTCAAAGCTAATAACACACTAGCAGCAACATCGATTGATTCCCAGCACTCAGCTCAAATGGTAAGTGAAAAAATCATATTTACAGCTTAAAGAGTAATTCCGTATCTATGACCAACTAATAAAAAACATCGCCAATGTACAATGAAAGCTCAACAAAACACCTTATTTACCAATTTGGGAAATCTACTCCCGATGCTATTACTGAAAAGCTAAAGAACCTCAGAGTACATTTTTATATCCTCCAAAGGAGAGTTATATCACTTGACCGTGAGCAAATATATTTTTCAAACATGCAACCGTATGTACTATTCAAACTTTTCCTGCATGTTTTGATCCACATAGGCGTTTAAGCACCTAACCATAGGTCATAAAAAACATTTTTGTCACACTCTCTGGTTGTGTCTAGATTAATGTGTGTCCAATGGATGGTCTAAAAGCATTGACCGGCCCGATGCTAAGTATTTAACTTTTTTTGTTTGCTTTTAGACCTTTCAATGCTTTTATTTGCCTAATTTGCTATCATTGTATTTTGAATGTTTTTTGTTAATTTCAGGAGAAACAACAACAGTATACCGTAAAATATATTAAAATTGATAAAGTCACGGCAAGTGTTGCACCATTGTTGCAGTTACCTTGCGGAAAATTTAACGGCTTGCACCATCACGATCCGCGTAAGTGGCGTGAATTCTTCATCGAATTGGAGCCCTTCCAACGACAATGCTCAGCAGTTGGGCAACGCCTGTGCTCGGCGATGAGTGACATACGGTCGTCGGTTCTACAAGGCTTGCCGACTCGACGCCAATTATACGTCCAATATCGTGCATTGAGTCGAGCCCTCATGGATTCTCAATTACATAATTTACGTAAGCATGGAGCCACGAAACTCGAGCGTCTCCAAGAATTGGCCAAGGAGACACACCAGCATAACAGTGGTTGCTTCAAAGTTGCCACCGCCTGTAATGAGAACAACATCTGTGATATCGGCAATATTAGTAGACATCGAAATGATTCAGGTAAAGTGCAGTAAAGTAAAGTGCGTAAAGACATTACCAGTAACGATTCTTTCATCAGAAGGAACCATGCAAAATATCAGACTGCCAAAAAGTAATCACAGTAGTAGCAACAGCAATATCGGCGATACTGATATTGAATTTAGGCTGCACAAAGTGACGTTGCTTTTCAAAGAGGTTGATCATGCCGCCAAACGCTTGGAAGAACTGACAGAACAGCGACGCGAGCGATTGCGAAAGCGAGCTCTTGAGGATAACATTTATGAGGTTAGAGATATTAATTTAGTTTTGATTTTCTGTTTCTGTTATATGTATGTACATTCTATAATGTTGTGAGCAAGTAATGCCAAACAAAATGGTAATGAACGGACAGAAAGGGTAACGACGTTGTAGACCCTTTCCTACTTACCATTCTTGGGTTTCGAGTTTGACACGCATAACCTCTTAATGGTCCGAAAAACCGGTTTTGCAGAGAACAAAAACATTTGGGTAAAGAGAAGACCAGCACAATTCATGTTTCATTTTATTTGGTTTCGTATCAACCAAAGACCATATTGCTGAGCGCCGTCAGAATGGTTTAATTCGAGTATATGCCTGTTTTAGAGCTTATTTTACTTTTGTATGCGGTATGATCGCATATCATATACTCATCGAACTCACTAGACTCATTAGATACTAAGACTCATTAAATGAGAGACTACAATCGGTGCCCCTTACCGCACAGACCGGACCGTAGTTAAGGAAGGAGTACTTCTAGACTCACACAATCTTTAATTATTTAAAATTTGAAGGTGAGAGAAAGGGGAGAATGGTAAAAAATATTTATTATCATCATTGTCGTATAACAATTATATACTGTGACTTTGTTGTTTTTGGGCAGATCACTTATTGGATATCCAGTGATGCCAATGACACACTGCAACGTTTCGCTAACGTCAAGCTGGACTGTGAGCTCTCTGTAAATGAGCACGAGCAGGAGTTTGAGAAATTCTACTTTGTATCTGTTGTACGTAATGTAAATGAATTTCAAAAGTAGAATTATAAATATTCTTTCTTAAAAAAATAGAAACATGTCTCCAAGGGTCGGGACTTACATGAGGCCGCCACCAAGGTGCGCACACTCAGTGAAAGTGCTTCAAATTTCAAAACGGTTTTAGATGATTTCGCTGTAAAATTAGAAATAGTCAGGAAACGCTTCGAAAGTGCATCCAGTTTGCATCGACTGATCGACGGTGCTTTGTCTGTACGACATACGAGTGTAAAACAAGAAATGGAACGTTTGGCCGAAAAGATTGATCTCCATAAGGACCCGGTGAAGCATCAACTAACGCCAACTTCGATGAATTTAAATCCTCAGATTGATAAAAAATCGGCTGAAGAGATAGCGTCGTTACTTACTGTGTGCACACCAACCACCAACGAACATTTACACACCCACGGACCTTGGAATCATCCAGGTATTCAGACGAGTTCGGGCAATTCGAGTTTTTTTGAGGTCAATGCTATAGCTGCCGAGCGCAACAGTTGTAGGCGATGCCATCATGGCGTTTGCCATTGTTGGCATGAGCGTGTGGACGAGGTGAAAGGTGATGAAGATGATGAAGTTGAAGAGGAGGAGGACTGCGAGGAGCGGCAGTCAAAAATTGCCGACTCCGGTTTAGGGGTCGGCTGTGAGCATTGCGAGGGTAATTTTAAAATGTCACGAATCTGTTCGTACCAAAGTCAGCATGATCTCTCCCATAGCTACGGTATGAGGTAAGTTTCTCGGAGCATAAAATGTACAGGACAATGCCATTGTGTGTCAATATTACAGAGATGATCTCGACAATGAGTATTTTGAAAGACCTTTGATACGCTATCAAGACATTCATTCGCCAATGAAGGCGAATGCCCATCTGCAGTGCCATGCTTCCAGCTTAGATTTACCCAGAAAATTGGATGAACTTAGCTTTTTGGAACCGAAAATACAAAAGTATGTATGAAGTTATGGTTCAGAGTATTTTGAACTATACAGAACCTTCTTTCTTTATACCTTAGAACTCTTTTGTTGATCATACGGGAAATGATTGGTACAGAACGCGACTACGTACGTTCGCTGCACTATGTTATTGAGAACTATGTGGATGAGTTGCTGCGCGACGACATATTACAGCCCTTGCGCGGCCAACGCAACGTAATTTTTGGCAACATCGAGAAAATTTTCGAGTTTCACAATTCACACTTTCTCAGCGAACTGGAACAGTACGAACATCTCCCCTTAAAGGTGGGCGCCGCATTCCTTCGTATGGAGTCGAAGTTCTACCTGTACGCCCTGTACAACAAGAATAAGCCAAAGAGCGATGCGTTGATGAGTGAATACGGTACGGTTTTTTTTAAGGTAAGCACAAACAGTTATTTTAGCGTGTTTTTCAACCAAAGAGATAAAATCCATCGCATCTATGGCAGTCAAAGCAGTTGGAGTTGAACGATAAAATGGACTTAGCTTCGTATCTCTTGAAGCCGGTGCAACGTATGGGCAAGTATGCACTGCTGTTACAACAACTGGTCAAAGCATGTCTCTCAATGAAGGTACGCTGTCTTTCTCTCTTTGAGGGCAAAACCTGATCAATGGTTTTTTACATTCCCTTAACACAGGATAGTGATCTGCAAGAATTTACCGTCGACGTGGAAGAACTGCAACGTGCTGAGGGAATGGTAAAATTTCAATTGCGCCATGGCAACGACCTGCTGGCGATGGACTCATTGCGTGACTGTGATGTCAATGTGAAGGAGCAAGGACGTCTTTTGAGGCAAAATGAGTTCCATGTATGGCAAGGAAGAGGCGGCAAGAAGACGTTGCGACAAATTTTTCTCTTTGAAGAACTGGTACTCTTCAGCAAGGCTCGCAGATTTCCGGATCACAAGGTTAGATCCTTGACTCGAGTATGTTAAAAATATGTTTAAGGCTGACTCATGTTCCCTCTCCTATTTGAAATCACGGACAGAATCTCGATATTTACATTTACAAGAACAGTTTAAAAACATCTGATATTGGCTTGACGGCTCACGTTGCTGATTCCCCAACAAAATTCGAAATATGGTTCAGAAAACGGAAGCCTGAGGACACCTGGACGCTGCAGTGCATGTCCGAGGACATCAAAAATGCATGGACTGAAGAAATCTCGAATCTTTTATGGAAACAGGCAAAACGAAATCGTGGTAAGTCATTTTAGCTTTTCACCTTATCCACAAATTCTACTGGAAACCTTTTAATTTATAAAAGTAATTCGATTGGCCGAAATGTCTTCAATGGGCATTGGCAGCAAGCCGTGCCTCGATATACGTCCCAGCAACAATCAAATTAATGATCGTTTCATTACGATAACGCAACTTATCAAGGGTAAGAACATTGTAACTGAAACTACACCTTTAAATTTTTTACATTTGATCAGCTCCCAAGTTGCGGCACTCGCTTGTCGCCCAACCCAGTGGTCTGAACATATCGTCAAGACGGCCCAACTCTCTCATCTCTGAGAGCTCAATTTCAAGCGGCACATCAAGCTCATCCCTAAGCACGGGCAGCTCGCTGGGAAACGAACGTATGGCATGTCAAACAGCTGTAGTCGATTCAGCCCTTTCCAAAAGTACTATCCATGCTCTCGAACTGATCAATGAAACGCAAACGTTAATGTTAGATGTTTCACCAAATTATAGTATTACGGAAGCCACCGCTAATATAAATTCGCGAAAACACAAACGTTCAAAAACAATTGTCAGCCAATTGTCCATGGGTAGGGCACATGTTCTCTTAATACCCAGTCTGAGATTATTAACGAAATTTCTTGGTATTTATTCATTTAGAAAGTGGCATTTTGTCGGATATGTCAATGACAGCGGACCAAGATCATTCAATGCAACATTTTCCCGAAAGGCATAATTACAAGACGGCAACATTGCAGAGCAACGTCGAGACGAGCCTGGCAAATAGCGTTGAGATGAACCCTTATTTACAAGTTAAGCGTCATGAGACCGTGGTCAATTTATAATTCACAGCATCCAAGTTTACACATAAGAGAACATAGTAATGTTCGAACTGACAAAGAAGAAAAGCTTTATTCGCTTTGCTCCATTATAATTGTTTGTATGTATTACAATTGCAGCTAGGGCATATTGCTTAAAAGATTAATAATGTTTCCCCATAAATATAATGTTTCCCCATAAACATAATTAAGAGAAAATTGATAAGGACATCAATTAAAAATCTGTCAAAATATTATATTTTGACTTTACATAATTTCCAATGAAAACCCAAATTTTTGTCAATTCACGAAATAAGAATAACATGCCTACGATAGGCTATGTGCATGAACGCCTTTATAAGTAACACATATAATCAAATATGGCATTCATGGGAGCCTTGGAGAGAGTATGAGAGCATTATCGGCTTTAGAAAACAACATTCGAACAGTGACATTTTAGGTGTACTTCTAAGCACTGTACGGTAAATTATATCATTATTGTATAATGCATATTCCCCAAATCAAAAGTCTGAATAGGACTGACGAGGTTCTTAAATAAAATCATTAACAAATACAAACTTGATATTAAAACAAAATAATTGACCGATGCTTTGATATGCTCTATGGGGCTGTATACACATTGTCTATTCAAAAAGCCTTTAGTATTGAAAGACACAGTGAAAAAGCTGATAAGTTTCAATAGTAGCACAAAACAAATTATTATTATTTCCTCTCTGATGAGAAAATAATAATAATTTTCTATGTGATGGTATATAATATGTTTTTTCAAATATTATTCGATCTTGGTCAGCTAAACCAAATTGTTACGAGGGTCAACAAGGAGGTACCAAACCTCGCTTCAAGCCATTAAAACGACAAGTATTCAATGAAGATCCTCATCCAATGTACAAAAAAGGTATTTTTCAAATCAGAATTACGTCCCTTTACCGAAATAATGGCAAAGGCCCACACGATAATTCAGGAACAATTTTTTTCATCACATGAACAATTATTTTCGTGAAAAATATATTTGAAATATATTTATGAAATAAATTTGAAAAAAATAGTAGTGGATTATAGGGAATGCATGAAAATATGGAATTTAAACAAGTAAAAATAATGACATGGACCAGTCCAACGATTTGTTACCCATCAAACACTCATATTATTGTGGTATGGTCTGTTATAGCTAAAAGACAGAATTTGTGTACAAAAGATGGATATGGCTCAATCAACTCAAAGGATATATATCCCTTGTTGGGTCCCCTACAAATGTAAAGGGAAAGTGAATATACTATTTCTTTAGAGAGTATACAAAATATTATAAATAATTGGGCATGTACTAAGTTGTTCTTACCATCTGTGCAAACCACATGTATTCATACTTAATAATAATTTTATCGACAAACTGCTTTACCACCGCTCAATTGTCAAAATCATATGTTCTTTGACACATTCCAGCCTAATGTAAGGGCTATTAAACTAATCACAATTGTTTTATTTTAGTATTTGTTTGTTTAATTTTGTTATTACAAAATTTAAATGGTAAAATGAATTCCACACATTTGAAAGTTATTTTAGAATTTGGGTGAATATTCTTTGTACTTTAATTATTTGTACTAGTTTGATTTCGACATATGTTTTGAGCAGAGCCGGTGCCGAATTGTTGTTCGGAAACATTAAGAAACGTGAAATTTCGTTGGACGGTACTTCTAAATGTATGGATGCGCATCTCTAATTGGTAATGGTTGGTTTTAATTATTTAATTATCTATCTTTGTCACCTCTACAGGGACAATCCGTGATTTGTTGAAATGGATGCATAACAACATTCTAACCGAGCGCCCCGAATTGTTTATGCACGGCGATTATGTGCGCCCCGGCATTCTAGTTCTTGTCAATGATACCGATTGGGAGATTTTGGTAAGTTTGTTTCCAACATTAATTTTACAATAATATAAAATATATAATTTTACACTAAACGGTCTAAATTTACACACAGGGCGAACTTGACTATGAATTGCGGCAAAATGACAATGTTTTATTCATCTCGACCTTGCACGGCGGTTAAATACAAAAACGCAACCATTTTAACTATTTACATGCGTACAATACGTATTCTCATTTATACATATGTCTATGAAATATAGCAATTTGAAATTCGTAAAATTATTTCTTTGTGTCTTGCTGCGCTTTTGTTGTTCGTGATGTAGCTATTGGTGACTGCTTGAGGTCTAACTTAAAATCGACTGGCTTGTCGTAGCCCATAATTCGTACATAATGTTCAGGATCTTCGAATAGGGCCGGATCAACAAATAATGGCTTCTTTCCAATCATAAACGAAGTGAACATACCTGGGACCTCGGGCACAGTGACATCATTAGGACGGAATTTTGTCTGTGTTACAAAAATATCATCGGTTAAAAATGCCTTGGATGGCTCTTACACACGAACCTCCACTTTTTGCAGCAACAATGAGACCGTCATGGCTGTATACTCGTTCGTTGCCGGGTTATAGTACATTTCAGTAACATATTTCTTTGTGACGAAATGCAACAACAAAGGTGTGACGAAAGTAAAGAACCCGCCGATTGTGCAAAGGGCCACTGCCATGCCTGCACCACCCAATTTCATTCCCTGTTCGACAAGAATTGGTTGAGCGGCTAATCCGACTACACTTGTTGTGAGCGACAGCATTTTAACAGCGCGCATTCGCGGCGCCAATGAGCCATAGTAAATACGTTGTTGTCCATATGTAGAATAACTTCTGGTGGCGAACTTCACACAATTGTCAATAGTGGTCGAAGTGCTTTGTGTTGGTAGATGCCCGATGGTAAATTTGACGTGTGCTGCTGTTAACGATCGGAGAGCATATCTATCACAATTTACAATTAATTTGGCACAAGACCGTAAAGCTAACATTTTCACTTATTAAATTGATTTTTAATTCGTATAAGTTTTCACTTTTTTTGTACTGAATGCAGTGGTGTTGTGTGTATGTGTGGTGTGTCGGTCTTGTGTAACTTTGACAGTTTGTCAGAACCTACAGTCGGTAAGATAGTAAAAATTTATTACGCAAATGTCATACGAGGTAACGCAGTTTTAAGCAAAGAAACCCACCAACATATTATTTATATTTTTCATCCAATTTCGTAGTATTAGCTTTGTAAGTATTGAAATTGGGCTATATCGGTCCAGGAGTTTTTGTTCCTACCAACTATCCCAATTTTTCACCCACATACAAATATTCAATAGTAGACCAAGAGCATATATTTTTATATTTTTATGAGACAGCCTTAGTGATATCCTTATTCTATATAAGTAATTATTTGAATTTAACATTAAGTGTGAGACTTTTTAAGATACCTTTTCTTTGTTTTGTTTTTCTATCTTTATGTCCTAATCAGTGCTTAAGCGTATAGTTTCTTCATTATTAATTTCATCGTACTAATTGGTGAAATACTGTACTGTCAAGCCTCAAAAATTTTATATAATTGTATAACATAAATATATGACTGAAACCACAGAGCAAATAACAAATANATGTTATTATTTATATAAATATTATCCTACAAATTTGGAAGGAATTCGCCAAGTCGTTCAAGGACCTCCCATAAATAAGCAAAGGTAAACAAAAATGTTTTTCCTACTTTTCTGAATATGTCCCTACATGTTTAACACTTAATGATCAGAAAATGTGTATACTGTCCGATTTATTGGTTTATTTGCATCTTTTTAGTTGTCTTTCATGTTTTTTTCTTGTTAATAGTGATCGTCGTTGCTTTCGGTGCTAACTTTTTCTATTGTCACTGACAAGGATTTGCAAGTTAAGTTGACACCAATAAGTATCACCACAGCGTTCTCGCTGACAAAAACCTTAGGAAAATCGTGGAAATTCAAGAACGTTCAAATTGTCCACTTGATTTTAAGCAATTGAACAGATTGTAAATGAATCATCCCAAGGTATTTAAATGCTTGCGTGCCGGAACAAGTAAGAAATTTACTAGTACCAAATGTGAAAATTTTTGGGGTTAACCTTGCAATAGGTGACCTCCCATTTTGATAAGATATATGGATAAGCGAAATGCCAAATGTTACAAAACCAACCAAACCACTTTTGTTACAACATCAGCCTTATTTTGTCGAAAACGATTATAGACATTAAAAATATTTGGCAGACTTTTCGTGGCAAGCCAAACTAGAAAATCTACAAAACAATAGAGAATCAAATAATTGAACAAACTATTGAAAACATATAAAAACATTGACTTCGGCCTGCCCGATGCTTTTATACCCTCCATCGTAGTCTGTCTGTTCAAAAAGACATTATCAAGTGTTTCTACAATCGGAAATTATGAAAACAAAAATTTGTTTAATAGTATTTATAAAAGTGTGCAACAAATTTCACTCAAAAATCGGGTTTGAATGGAACGTACCAAAAGACCTACACTTATACATCCCATATTTAATACCAACGCGACAAAGCAAAAATAAGTTCCCACAACACATCCATTTATTTGTGGCTTAAAGAGCTATAACTATATATAACTAATAATGTATATTATTCCGAAGAATAGGCAAAATATTAACATCGGCCAGACATTTGAACCGGCCGTTTATGCTTGTTAACACAAAGATGTACGGTTTTCAACAAATTAAAAGCTTTACACAATCATGCCAAAGGAGCACTGGTCTTTTGAGGGAGGAGATGAAGGTGAATTGTTTAAGAATGAGAAACACCACTGAAGATATTTTGTGCCAACACTCGAGCCAAAAACTTTTACGGGCTGTTCCGTCTATATGTGACATTTTAAGTTATGTAGTTACCTAATAAAGAGAACATACCCCACTGTTGGTCTAGTGAATACCGAGAGAAAGAGATTTAGAGACTATGGCAAATAAATTTAAAATGTCTGGTGTAAAGTTTGACATTTACAAAATAGAGATAAAACAAAAATACAACAATTAAAACATGAAAAACGAAGGAAAACAAATATGTTTGAAAATTCGATATCATATGTGACCATTGATTTCAAATGTCTCAACAAACTAGTCAGAATGTTCATTCACGACAATAATAGAAAGAAAAGTAGTTTTAAGTAGATGTCAACATTGTATAAAAGGAGAGGTACATATATTCACTTTGGCATTACATTTGTTACGCAGAAAAGGAGTGACCAGAGACCTTTTAAAGTATATACTATCAGAATCAGGAAAGCCCCCTGCGTTGAGTTAGACATGTATGTCTGCTGTGTGTCTGTTAAAAGCAGGATTGTGGTCAACCGAATAGATTTAGGTGAATCGAATTTAGTATCAGTAACATTTTTGGTATTGGAATTGATTTGTATCTTGTTCATATTTCATATCTATTTAGGTTGGTATTGAAATTGGGCTTTATCGGTTCATACAAACACGTATTTTTACACATACAATACTTCACCCAGAGAGAGATTATATTTCGAAAATATATTCATAGGTTAAAGCTAATTTTGTTTTATAATATCCGACTAAAGTTAATACATATTTAATGCTATCTAATCAAAATTTGTGCAAGCGATCCGTTTGAGGGTATTAAAATATCGGCCAAGCCGCGTGTCAATACTTTTACTTATAGTATTTCGCATACCACAAACCTACTTATACACTCTTGCGGACACGAGCACTGACACATTCATACCGTTCACATAAAAATATTAAGCTACGATTGAATGCCATTTGAGAGAACAATTTTAGGGATACATTCGATTTTTCGTCGTGGCATAACCGTGGCGCGGATATTCTAGATAGGTGAGCGTCGTTTGTTGTGGGAAGTTTAGAAGGTATATTAATAAAAAAGGAATCCCTTCGCATAGAAACAATGATTCTGGAGGATGTTCCTCCAAATAGTTCAGTTGGTACAGTCTTCGTGGTTCATTCAATGCAAAAACACAGACGACAATGCAAACATATTTTTCTCTTTTTTCATATTGTACAGAACAATTAAACTCTTTGTGTTTGGCTTGTAATGCACTTTTCTGTGCATCAGTGTGTGTATGTGTTTTTTGCATTTATCAGTTACATTTTCTTAATAAAATTACATTTGAAACTCCTTTGTCTTTTGACTTTTCATCGAATAATATGCAAAACACACGCATCCTTCCAAAACAATGACCAATGAGCAAAAAGTGCTGTTATTAATAAATTCTTATTTTAGGAGCACCTAAAAGTTGCTTCGTTCCTTGTATATTCCTTTTTTGAGTTCTCATACATTTTGTTTGTTGTTTTTGTTATAAATTTTTTTGTGTTGTGAGTATCTCGATAAGTTGTATCTTATATTGAAGGTTCCATTACTCTCCGAATGGGGTCGAATTTTCTACTGCTTTACTTTTCCACCATTCATGCAGTGCGTACTTTTGTATGTCCTGTGTGCCTAAGTGTATGTGCGAGAGGCGTTGTGCGTCTTATATAAGAGTTTTCCAAAGGCAGAACTGTATAGTTTATTTTTGTACAAGTTCATGCAAAACGCGCATGTGTATATCAAACCATATATCTCCTTTGCTTTCATCCTTTATGTCCGCTGCCAACATGTTTGATGTTATTTAAATTTACGGACAGACATTAATTAATCAAAAATATTTCACAATTGTTAAAATTTGTTCTTTAAATTTTATATATTTTATTTGTTATATATTTATATTAGATTATTATATTTGAAACTGTTTTTTCTTTTTTCAATTACATTGCATTAAAACTTGTCTGAAATTTGCTTAATAAAACACTAACAAAGATGGAGACCAAAAGCAATGACTTTAGAGTCAGAACAATACATTTACATATATCTTTCTCAAAAATGCAAGGACCCATTTTAAATAAGACCTGTACTTTTTACCATACGAAGTATTGAAACCGGTCCAGGAGTCTTGGTTATTTCCATACAAACCTTATTTTCGACCCATATAAATCATCGTCGTTCTTGACCATATGATTATATTTCGAAAATATACTTATAGTTGATATTAAAACCTTTCTCCAAAATTTGGATCAGCTCCCTCTCGTCTCAAGTACCACCCAAATAGGCAAACAATTTTTTTTATTGTATCTAGTTGCATTAAACCTGTCAGGTTTTGTATTAAAAAAAAAAAAAAA
>JXPZ01010278.1:18482-34190 GCA_001014575.1 Themira minor
TAATTACATCACTTAATTGTTCGCTGTGTTTATAGTATGATATATGAACTTCATACCTCATTGAATGCGTCTATGGCACACACAATTAAACAACGAAAAAACGCACTCTATAATATGATTATCCATTAAAAACCAACCCTTACTTTTGTGGGTGTTATACAGATTGCAATACACTTTCAGATATGAACGCACACATGTATCCTTTCAGAAGAAACATTCAGCGGAACCAACCAGTATTTAAACTGGACTGCTCGTTTTAGTGGGCATCTTGAAAAATCTAACAATTAAGATTTGTCCGTTCAACTTAATTAAATACTTTCTTTTATAGGTGTATGTTAAATGCTTTTTCTTCTTTTGTACATATGTTTAGCAAATCTGAAAGAACTTAGCAAGGCAATATCCATCTTCAGGCGCTTTACATTCCAAACATCCCACCTTAAACTATCTCACTCGACTATGATATTCGCTCTTCTTGACATCTAAATGAAACTTGTAGTATGATGTTCATTACTGCCCTCACAAAATGGGCGGCNATCTAAATTAATGATGTTCATTACTGCCCTCACAAAATGGGCGGCGTTCGGTAAAATCAAATTTTATGAATTGTTTTTTATATCTTCGTTTCAACACAATATAAAAGCAACAGGAGGCTTTTATATGCTTGGTCGCAGACGGAGTACGAGGAGATGCGTTATTGGTTCGTCAGTCAGGTTGTTGCGTGGTTCGATGGTTGATTGGTCCTTTGTCAAACAAGGACTTGTTGAAGGGGAAAGACATAATGGACAATGGTTGCTGAAGGTGTGAAGTCGATCGTATCATGGCTATGAAATACAAGTACGAGTGATACAAGTACATAATCTACATATTTAAAATTATCGAAACTCGACGTTTGTCACATTTGAACTAATATTATCGAATAGCAACTGCACAATGGGCGAGCAATAAACTTTGTGATAAATTCTTTTAATTTTGCATTATAAATCGACTCTTGTAACGTAAATATAATGGAATAAAATGTTCGATAGCGTCTACTCGGAGAACTCAGTGAACAACTTCCCCTTAATATTCATTGATATACCTACAATCTACGTCGGTTATATTTTTCTTCACACTAATGGCCACCCACAACCCTAAAGTCCTTTTGTTCTATATGTATTTTCCTATGTTGCCATGGTGTAAAGCTCTACCCCTTCATTTACGAGCGAACAAACGAATGAACACACATATTTGGAATTTCCCCATTTTATATGCAAAAAAATGTAAGCTTCGGCAAGCGAGGCTGACGTTCTGCTTCGGCGTCAGCATTAACGCCAACTTCGGCGTCATCACAACCGTACCTGCAACGGAGACTTCACAGTACATTCAGTTATAGTAACCGCGCACTGGGTTTGTTCCGACGACTGTGTTACGATACGTTTGTTACCGATGGGTTTGACGAGCGTTACCACTTGGAACTTTGCAAAATTCATTCGGCTTTTGATACCACATACGGAACGACAGGACCTTAACAGGCACGGCCAATGCACGGTACGTTCATTGCAAAGTCCTCTTTTGAGCAGTAAGGTGTTCCGTTCCGTTTCAACGGCGTTCCAATTTGTGCTTTTGGCTTTCACTCATTCATCTAACTGAATGAGTTAGTTTTGAGTTTTTTGCCAGGTGACATTTGCAGTATTTGAGGCTTCACTTTTTGGGGAATTCACCACCTCAGTTGTTTGAACCATTTCAGATAGAATGGTTGTGTGGTTTTTTTTATTGGCCCTCAAAACATGTTAAGGAAAATAACTCCTTGCTTAAGCAGTAAAACCGATTGGGGACGGGGGTAAGAGTTCGTCAATAGATTGACATTGCCACTCAGAAGCCAGTTCGTTTGGAGGACGAGTTGGGGGATGGTGAGTATAGTGATGTGTTCTTGTTGAGTTGAGTGTCAACGTTTGAGTTTGTGATAGTGTGCGCGGTTATTTGAGGTTCGGTTCATATAGGTAGCAAAAAATACAATAAACTTTTATTAAATCCTAAAGGCAAATTTATCAGACTATGTTTCGGTAACACTTTCACAATACCGTTTTGTATTATCGAATACAATCCACGTTCTTTCAGTCGTTATTTCGCTAAACTATATATTTGTTCGCCGACAATTTAATTAAATAATATATAATATAAAATTCCAAGAATGATTATTTTTTTGTCGTCGTCATTGTTAATTTTTCGTGTGGCGGAACGCTTTACTGCTCAAAGAAAGTATCCTTTAAGAATGTAAAGTTCAACAAATTGAAAAAAATCGGGAAAAAATAACAAATTTAAATTCTAAGAATGGTTATTCATTTGTCGACGTCATTGTTAATTTTTCGTGTGCGGAAGGCCTTTCTACTCTACAGCAGTGTTCTTTAAATAAACAAAGTTTAACAAATGGAAAAAGAGCAATGCCAAATAGCTAACGTGAGTATCTAACAGCCCACGGTTCTCAAAATATAGAATAGTGCCTTTCGGTGTAAACCAAAAATGTGTAATGTTTCTCGGAATTTCAGGTAAGTGCCAAAGAACAGTGCTCACTGAAAGTTTTGTGCATCCAAATTTTTAACAAATTTTAAACAAATAATTATGTAGTCGTATCTAAAATTAAGCACCGAATTGACTAATTTTATATATACATAATGTGGCCACAACATTTGTGGCCCATTTCTTCTGCCACGCCCAAGAGTATAAAAGCAAACTGCAATAAGTCAACACAAGAACATGAAAAAACAAATAACACCAACATAGTTGTGAAGTCTCATCCTTATTAACTAACTAACCGCACCCCATATCCTTTCCTTGAGGATATTTTGCTAACGAAAGCTGATCCCGTTGTGGCTTATCATTATCAACTGTAAATGTAAATTAAATTACACTCTACAATGTAATTGTTCGCAAAGTACCACCCATCAGCGGAAAACGGACGCTGTTCGGACGGACAAGAATGAAAGTGTGAGCTTTAGCGAATGAAAATACGAAATGCAACTGCGTAACTTTGCCGTTTGAGCAGGCATAGGGGTAAATTTAGGAACAAAATACACAACCACAGACGTATACTTGTATAAGCTAAAAGTCACTGATTTCTGTCGATTGGTTTGCCCCCTTCGAAAAGTTGAGCCATGTGTTTATGAATTTAAGAGTTGAGGGTATTCTAGTTAGTGCATTGGAAATAAATAAAGCAATACATAAGTCGGCAAAAACAATAATGCGAACGAGCCTATGATCAAAAGCAGCCATCGCATGTTAGTGTTGCAGTTTGGGCTACTTGGGTGATTTGTGTCTGCCACATACTCTATATCAGGACACACAGGGTAGCAGCGGAACACACCATTCGGTTAAAGATTATTTAGTTTGACCAAATTAGTGCATTGAACAGATCAGAACAACCCTTCTAAAGACCAAAGTTAAATTAAATTAATAAATTTAAGCATATGGAATTAAAATATTTGCTTATTATTGAACGACTAGTCAAATATGGCACCTGTAAAAGACAATGCGGAACTATTGTAAAAATACAAACGTCAAAAACGTCTAAGCAAATTGATATGAAATCAAGGTATTGTTTTGTTCTGTCAGTGGGTCGGCTTTCATAACCCTTATCTGTTATCTAGACGGCAACGTCACATAAATGTAGAGAACATGAGATAGGCAAACATGCGTAATTCTTGCACTATTGCATCTATAACTCTACCACATGTAAAAATAACAATTGCATTTACTTAAGGTCGATTCCTGCGGATAGAAAGACAGGCAAACAAAATTTTAAATTTGAGGTTTATTTGAAATTTCATATTTTATACTTCGTGTTACAAATGTAGGGACAAAGTGGTCATAGTTATCCCCTCTGGTTTGTATGTTCTCAGATAGACTTATTTAGTCGTTTCTGGCGTTGGCAACAAAAAGCAGGAATTCGCCTATTATTGTTAAATTTTTATTTTCCAATGCCTGTGACACCTCAATATAGGAGAAATAAATTTTGTATTATTGTTCTATTTCAACCAACAACGTACCCACACAAGCATGTGAACCCTTCAAAAAATCGTGTATTTTGTGCAGAATGTGTTCTCGTCACTTTTTTTAATTTACATAGTCTTATAGGGGTGGAGCGTATCTTTGTGTACTCATTTTCACAGCACCCTAGTTGTAGATGTTCTCTTTTTGTTTATTGAAATATCTGTTCATTAATTTGTACATATGTGTTATGCGTTTGCGTGAGTTGTGCCATCATCAAATGAATTCATTATTGGTATCAGACAACAAGGAAGAATATTTGGAAAATTTATATTACACAACTTCTCTTTCATTTCGATTTGTTAATGGATACGAAAAGAAATATTACATTTTATACATTCATATATTGCGAACTTTTACAGTTCTTTTTACAGATAATTTGGAAGAAAATACCATGAGTAGACTATGATAAAATGCACTCATAAACAAACAAAATAAGAGTGTTAAACTTATATGAAACTTGAAATTCGAAAGAACACGAAAGGAGATCCATGCATAAAGTGCGCAGGGTCATGGACAGTTCCAAAAATGTAGGAATTGTTAGAATGAACAATACCATACCATTTTATAACAAAGATTAAAGGTAATTGGTATTAAAATATATCCAAAAATCAAAACAAATAAAAAAATCTGCAATTAAAATTACCCTCTATATCGAGGAAGAAATAAGGATTACTTTGCATATGTTGCCTAGACTTCATTCGGACGGCATAAAAAAAGAAAAATAAAGCTCTTTAAAAGATAAGGTAAACCAGTGTTGGTTTATAAAAGTTTAAAGTCGTAAATCAAAATTCAATAAGGCGTGGCATTTGTGCTGACGTATACTTTATTAGTGATAGGTTCGTTGCCGTCGATTTTGAATGCCTCGGATATATACTGACTATGTTAGCTTACATTTTTTACATTATCCAATATGTGAGTTTTTTCCATTTTTTATCCAGCACCAAGTATTATTAAACAACAATTCGTTGATCTTTCTTCTGAAGTGCTTCGTATTCGAGCCTCACCACAACAAAAACAAAATCTAAATCAAAGACAATCGGAAGTCTATAAGCATAATTAGTTTTTGAAGATTCATTGGCCAATGCGTGCCTCTATTGTTGCCCATTAATTCGGTTTTTATGGCACTGGCCCAAACACCTATCACATATCTCAACCGTAAGCACAAATAACAAACATGCATTGCATGAAGTTCGGCACACAATTTATAATATTTTATTATTTATCTACCAGGGTCTTCTGGTCGATCCAATATAAGGTTAAATGAATCGTTAGAGGACGTGCCCATTTAATTCGTCGATTTTCACCAAAGTGACAAAGATAGTTATCTGTTATTTTAAGGGTTTCTTTTTGTGAAATCAGAGTGCTTTTTAACGTGTCTGTTGGGCAACGGTGACGGATATTAGCGTATATGCGAGGACTGAATGATTAAATGTGATTAAATTGCTTTTGGCTGCAAATTACAGCATTTCTATCTTCGTATCTTCGGGGGACGATAGAAACACTGTGTGGTCAGCACAGGTGGCAACAAAATGTTTTATTAATAAACGCAACGGATAAAAATATTCCAATCGAACTTGGTCTATGTCTCGCTTTTTTTAAAGCCATCGTTTTGGTTGTTTTGCCTCCATTCGAACAATAAGTTCTTATTGCTTTACCCAAAACGAAAAATGATCGTTAGTAAATGTGCAGCAACATGGAATGACTGTCGACCAGATTAGGTACATTATAGTAAAAGCTGTTTAAAATTGCAATTTTGTATAGGATGTTCAAAAAGCACAGAACGCAAAGAGCTAATTTAACCATACATAAAGAAGTCCTGATAATAAAGTTCCTTAACCTAGATAATTTTGATGGGAATTTCAGTTTCGGTTGGTTTTGTTCAGTTTTTAGCTCTGATTGTCCAAACGCAATTCTTGTTATATTTAATAACTCAAGGGTTGTGAGTGGGCATCGTGGCTCGAAACACGAATACAGCAACAGTTATGTGGTTTGATACCCCTCTTCATACCATATTCACCTATTCACACATACACATTTTCTGGTAAGAAAGTCCTTAGAATGTGAAGGCCACAATCAGAACTAATGAAAACAGTAAATAAAATCGAATACAATCGCTCGTGGTCAAAAATCGGGTTTGATTGGGAGCTACAAAACTCCCTGAACCGACCATGATTACCATTACATTAGATAGATTAAATAGCAAGTATCAACCTGATGTTTCAAAAAGAAAACATACATGTTTGAAAATTCACTTATAATTTCAACTTTGTAGATATGAAAAACTAGGTATATGTAGCTACAATTCAAGATTTTTTTGACAACTTAAAAACAACCGCCGTGAGTACTTTTACTCCTTAACCTATAAATGTACAATGGGCAATTTATGTGTTTTACGGTTTACAACAATGGCATTATATGCTTGTTTTCTCGGTTTTGATACTTAAATTATGATGGTCATGTGAATGAAAATTCTTTGAAAGGTCAGAGAACGTTGACAAAACAGGAATCAGTGTAAAACAGCAGGCCGACGTAAAGAACGAAACGGGAACTGGTCTGAAACCGAAATCCAACAGAACAAATGACCGACTGACCGAAAAAGTCAAGACGAATAAATCCAAAACGTATGAAAACAACTATTATAATTATTATAATCGGTCTGACCGATGCTTTGATACCCTTCCGAAACGAACTGAACTGATTAAAATAAGTGTACTCTATATATCAAGGTGTTGGGTTTATATGGCAAATACCAAAATTCCTGCAACAATATGGCCCAATGTCAAAAATATACACGCATACATACTAATGTACTCATTCTATATATACACTATAATAAACTCAGAAGGAAAAGAGAAGTCTTTGCTATGCACCTTGGTCATTGGTAGCGACACAGACAGGTGAACATGTCCAAATCAACTCAAAAGGGGATCCTCATTTAGAATATTTACGAATTCGTTACAAATGTAATGACCAAGTGAATATACCTGTCTGGAGGGTTTACAAGTATGAAAAGAAGTTCCACAAAAAGACAACGCCAATAATCTTACTAGAGCATTCAAATTGTACAAACGAACGCTGGCAACAGTCGTCTGCAGACATCCAAGACAGTGAGAATTCTATATTAACATAGTAAAATCTTAAAAATTTATCGTATATAAGTATCGAATGAAATGATAGGCTACAGCAACACTAAAAGTCAAGCGTTTGTCTACGTATTTTTTGGAATTTTTATGAACTGTTTGTGGGTTCAAGCCAAGGAGCCCAATGACGCGGACACAACATGGATTGATACTGCTAAGCACCACTCAAACAAGGACGATCATATAAAACTCAAAGAGTGGGCCATTCAACATAACTCTGTACACTCAGTAAAGACCGAAGAATTCAAACGGCAACATGCAGCATTGAACGATGAGTTTAACGCAATCGAACAAGCACGATTAAAAAACCAAGCGCATATGTTGGCCAAAATGGAAAGGAGAAAAAAAATTAAAAAAAAAAAAAAAAGTCCACAGAAAAACAAAAGACCCAAAAATAAAAAAAAACCAATCCCATTCTTGCAGCCGGCTCATGTGATTTTTACTACTTTAGACAACCACCATTCGAATCCAAAGACAACAACAAAACCTCCAACGATTACAACGACACATGTCCCCGTTAGCAAGATCAAATATATTTTGCGTAAAACGAACGCATTAAAGCATAAAAAAAAAGAATACCTTGGGCACCTGAGACATGTCTTGTATCCATTTGTGAAATTCATAGCGTTTTTTAGCATTCTCAATCCCTTTACACTGGCAGTATTCCTGTTTACGTTAGTATCGCCGGTTGTCTTCGGATTTCTTGGCTTTACTGCTTTGAGTTTCCTCGTCAAGCCGGCAATACATTTGCTCTTCGATGTAAAGCATCGCGTGCAACTGATCAAACAGAAACGTTGGCATGAACATCGGCGGCGCCAGCGGTTGCGTCAAAGTCATCGCCCTGTCACAATACACAAGCATTACTATGTAAAGCAGTTGCCGCAAAATAGTGGTAAAGGGCATCCACATGGCTCGTGGCAAGTACATCAATCGCCAAATCGTAACAACCCTATGTTACGTCACGTAAATCCCAACCTGCATTCGGAAGAGTTGGACGGATTTTCGGCAACCGAAACTGCAGATTTGAAACGGTACGAGAGGGTGAATATGAATAGAAAAAATAAATTTATTCGTAACTGAAATGGGACTAATGTTTGATTATTTAAACTGAAGGGTTTTCTATGGTGTTCTATTCTATTTTAAGAATATCAAACTGACAAAAATCGTCCGGTCATGTTTTATTAGGTAAATATGCAAATTGAGGTCTAGATATATTTAAGTTTTCCCACATGCATTAGTCCAAGAGTCCAACACTACAATCAATAAATATATAAATGAGTGTACTTTTGTTTGATTGTAATATTATTTTTCATGCATTAAAGCCAATCAACCCAATGTAACACCCTCACTATACTATTCAAGAGGGTTAAGACAGAGAAAGGAAGAGAATAAGTGACCTAGTATTCATACGATTCTGTCCATCTAACCAATCGAGTCTTTAGTTACTCTTCCAAAAGAATTCTCATTCATTCATTTTTTCTTTAACCTGCTGGACAACAGCTTACACACGCGGAGGCTAAAGCGGCTTTATCCTCTTGATATACCCCTAAGATTCATTTTGTATTAAATATTAAGTAGTCTTCAAATTAGCTGTTAAGTTACAAATAAGAATACAACTTTGAGTTGCTCACAAAGATAGGTTAAGTTAAACTATTTGTATAAATCCCTTTCATGGTTGTTCTCAAATAAATGAATTATACAAAAAAAATTCAGCACCATCATGNTTATCATGCATCATGCCAAAACCCACTTCCAACTTAATTTATCATTGAAATTTATTTTCGATAAGAGCCATTCATTCATTCAATCACTGTTTATGTTCTTTGTATTTTGTCACAACGATAACATCGTAATATATACCCTTAATCTTTATATCAAGAGAATATGTCTAAAACCTTTATACTCAATACAAAGTTATATAACTCCAAAACGGATCGTGCTATATTAACAATTCTTGATTTGTTCAACAGCTTTTCGCCCTTAAGTGGTTATAGACCACATATTTTACTTCACCAAATAGGAAGGCGTATTAATCAATAACTTAACTATGTTATGTCCGAAACTATTCATCCGATTAAAAAAACAAAATTTCAACTAAACCCATTTTTAAAGGACGATTATTATGGAAGAGGAAATAGGAAATTGTTTATTATCTTAATAAATATTAACAAATTAAGGATTATTTATATAGTCCATGTTGAAGCATTGATCATCGATAGTGATATCGATACATACGATATTAGGAAAAATCATCGTTTAAAACGAACTGAGTGGAATAGTCCTCCAACAATAATGTATAATTAACTTATACTAATAATAATTGTTCACAGTGAAAATAGTTTATAATATGCTAATTTACAGGTTTTAAATAAAAACACTGTTGATTAAGAGAAAAAAATAACATTTGAATCTCTTATATATAAATTATGTATATACCCTGGGCTCTTTATACTGTAGTATTTATACTTGAAGTGTTTTATATGCCTCTTCGAAACGCATGCGCATCAACTCATGTAGGTTACATACATATGAAGAACTTCAGCGCAGAGAGAGTCCTGATTGTAAAAATGGTTGATGTTCAAGAATTTAAAACACGATTTAAAAACAAAATTTCAGAGGAGCACGACATGGCCCAAATGCGCAACGTATATAAAAAGCATTGAAACCTAAAAAGAGCCGATTAATTTTACGTTGAAAAGTACATGTTCTAAAAACTCTAAATTATTATTTATTACCCCTTTATCGCTTAGCTAAGCGATAATTATAGCTAAGCTTACTTTTCAACTTTATCCACTTTGTTTTCTTTTGACTAAAACAGTGGTCCTTAAGAGTCATTAATTACATATTAGGCTGTTTTAGCACTAAGACTATTGTTAACATGGTCTATTATGATTTATTAAAAATATAAATCGAAATGTTGAAGTTTATTTGACTAGAGAGCAACACAGCTTTTTATTTTTATAAATTCAGTCACAATAAGAAAACAAATGCCAATTCACAATTGTTTCGAACAATCGGGTTCAATGAAAAAAATGCGATTTTATTAATTTATATAAATCAATGTAAATTAAATGAATCCCGAAATGTTATTAGGATATTTATAAGGAAGATTTACGGAGAAAGAAAATATGTAATTTTAGTAACCAACTATTTCAAGCCGGAAGAATATGGCTTGATATATTCTGAATTGAAACGTTTATTCACCAAAATATTAATAATTTCGAACGTCATATTTTATCTATTTCAACACGATATTAAGTTTTAGTACTATGCTCTAAACAAGTATGTTTTGATAAATAATCATGAATAAGTAAATATAAAATATATCACCGGTTTTTAACCATTAAATAATTACTTGAACAATTTCTTTCTGAAACAAGATAAGGAGAGAAAAGGATACAAGAAGGAGAAGCTACTCTTAAATAACCATTTGTTCTGCAGAATCTCTAATGCAATATCAGTGTGGCCCGTGATCGAAACGCAATTGCCTGTTATATTACAAATTTTTTTGTAACCAACTATTATATGGAATGGATACAATTTTTGTGTTCGTCAAACGTTTAAATTGACCGCCATCCGGCATATGAACGAACGACCTTGAAATATTTAGATACTTCCTACATGACAAACTAGAAACCAACTCCTTTGATCACAATACATTTGACGGCTTGTAGTCATAATACTCGCTTCTTTGAAAACCTTCTTTGAATGGAGAGATGAAAAAAACAATGAAAAATACACGCAAGGAAAAATTGAATAAAGTTGTATACAAAAATCAATTCCGCATGGGTGCCTTCTTAAAATTAGAAGAGAACCCATTTAAAACCACTTCGAGGTCATCGCGTTAATTTCGTTTGGAATGATGACGAGTCAAATGTGTTGAAGTTCTGTCCAATGCGCCATGACGGCAATAGTGATTTTTGAACGCGCGGCGCAGTGTTAAGATTGTATATAAAATAATTAATTTTAAAAAAGTAATTTTAATATATGCATAATGAAAATCGAGTTTAGTCAGTTATGGACAAATTTCAAATTGAGTTTGTATGGAAGGTACCAAAACACCTGTAACAGCGTACTTTCTCATCGAGCTTCCCTCTCACAAACGGCCATGCGGGTTGGCAATGGTAAATCAAGCGTCGACGATCTATGATTTCCAAAGCAATGCCTCGACCACTCAAGAGGCTTTAACGAACATATCGAAACATACATATATAAAAATATCCCTCGGCTAATGGACAATTAACGTGTACTTCAGGAAACTCTCAATAAATATTTGATCTACTCTTATTGGGATTCGATTTACCAATACTAAAATAAGCGGACGAACTAAATAAATCAATGTCATGTCAAATTTTTGCCAATCATTGACACAAGACAAATATTTCCCAATTAATATTCATGCATGTGTTTGGTTCTGTCTTTTTAAAATTCACTCTTTCTCACCCACAATACAGAGATAAAATCAAATTCACCAAAACCAAACAAAACCCCCAAACAAGCATGAGCAATTTTTTTTAAGTTTCGACCTTAGTTCGCCAACAGAATTAAAAACAAGTAAAAGTACGAACTTCGGCGTGGCCGATGCTTTGATATCCTCCAATTGGTCGGAGCAGTTTCAATATAAAAGTGTATATTATAAAAGTATTGGTCTGGAGGGTACACAAAAGTACTTACTGCTAACTAAAAGTGAAGTTTAAACGTATGCTGTTTCTCTACAGCATAGGTCGGTTTTCTTGTTAAAAAATGTTAACGTTTGAGTCGGTACTGATTGACCAGTAAAGTTAGTTTAAGCACAGCCGTTTTGGAGTGTGCACGTGGAACGTACGAAGCGCTGATAAAACCACACACAATCTTAAGACGAAATAATTTTGTGAACAACAAAATACCGAGAACTTCCAAGATATTCAAGAAAAGTAAAAAATAAAACCACTCTATTTTTGCTGGGAAAGTCCAAAGCAATGAATGGTGTTTTCAGTACTATTTTCACCGAACTAAGATTTGAGGTTTCGATAGTCTACCTAAACAAAAAATGAAATGAGAAAATTGTACCGAAAATTTTAATAAATTTTAACAGAGTTGTGAAAAAATAATTCAGTGTTGCTACATATTTTTACCAAAAATGTACAAAAATAAGTATTATTTGTAGATTGATGTTGCGTGTTTGTTCACAAAGGTGAAAAAATTTAATATTCATTGTGGTTGTGTCCTTCAACTGCGAAACAACAACAAATTTTTCATTCAACTTTAACGTCATTAACAGCTGTATGAAAAGCTCGTCATCTTCTCTAAGTCACATACCTATTGACCACGATCTAAAAAGTGATGGGCTACACTTCACAGGTAAACATTTATCATAACAACGAAATTTTACTTCATTTATAAATCATTTAATGGCAGGAAACCAAATAAATTGGAAAAATAAATATGCATACCAGAGATATTTGACCAGTTCTGTAAAAGATTATCTTTGCATTTTTAAAAAGATAAAAAAAAGAATCAAATATTTCTACAAAAAATTTAGCAAATCTCGTAGCTAAATCTCTTAAATGGGCTTGGGGGGTATGGGTGGTTTCTATACTGATATTATTGTACCTTAAAGCCTTTACTATAAATAAGTCAAACACGTAATCATGCTTGGGAAAGATCACTGAGATTCACAGCTTTGTTTTAGCACGCTTATGTGAATTTGACCTTGACATCGTTTTTTCATTACTTTAATATCTTAACGTATGGAAAAACAAATATTCATTAACAGCAATCAAAGTATTACCATGCATTTGGCAAAATGAACTTTTTTCATATAGATATGTTTATATATTCAAAATTTAAAATATGAAGCAACATGTTGAATCATCAGGTTACGACAAAATTAAACATTGATAGAAAAAATTGTATTTCTACTATCAAGATATGTAGGCATTTTGATAACATCGTGGTGATTGCACACTGAAAGATCCGAAAACAAATTAGATTTTCATAAAATAAAGGCAATGGAAATCGCAAATGCATGTATGTTGGTAAACCACCACTGCATGATTGACAGGCGACAAAAACAGGAGTGCGTTGGTGCGGTTTAAAGGAAATATATATAAATAGCCAGTGTGGGCTTCGCTCCATTAAAGGCCAGACCTGTTTTAACAGGCTGCATATATCTCTAGCCCAACACTCTTCTAGACGGAGCAAACTGATTTGAAGTTGTTAAATGTATATTTTATTGATCGTTTATTTTCTTACACTGTGATGCTGGCAACGAATTTTAAGGTTAGCAAGCAATATAACAATTTGGTAGCACATCATTTAAAAAATCATGAAAATCGATAAAGAGAACCGCGATCTTTTAATTTGTATTTTAGTTGGCGTGAAATATGAAGCTCCATTAAATAATCAAAAACTGTCCCTTGCTTTCAAAAATATCGAACATGTTTACACTTTTATTCAATAGTTTTATTTTATCCAAATATATGGTTTTTTGTTATTACCTATGTATTTAAATTATACATTTAAAAACTTATGTGTCATTTGTGATTTTGTTACTACTTCAATGAACTCCTAAAGTTTTGTGTAATGTTNTACACTTTTATTCAATAGTTTTCTTTTATCCAAATATATGGTTTTTTGTTATTACCTATGTATTTAAATTATACATTTAAAAACTTATGTGTCATTTGTGATTTTGTTACTACTTCAATGAACTCCTAAAGTTTTGTGTAATGTTGAAAATCGCATAATACTTGATCGTGACAAGTTCTTTAATCTCTTGCTATCATCTTTATTGCAGACAAATTGAAATAAATGTAATTTAGATTATTGATTACACCAAAAACGGAAAATAAAGCATTTCGCTGTCGTGGAGTGTGTCTGATTATGCTTATGCTGTTCAATAGAATGTATACATAGGCAATATGGGGGCATTCGAAAATGAATGTTTTTACACTGAGTGGTGTTCCATGTAGTTAATGGTTTTCTGGAGGTCGTCATTTTGTTGGAATATATCTAATTGAATTTGCATTTTGAGAAATCCATTTCAGGGTGTTGTTTCTTGAATCTGTGGCAAGTGAATAGATTTAATTAGAAAATTATTGACTTTCACTTTCCACTCCACTTTCCACCATACTTTTCAAAAATATCCTGTTTCTTTTGATCATCACTAGTGGGTAAACCTAACTCCTTTTGACGTTGGTCGTACATCATTTTCTCGACCATTCCTCGTGTCTCCCCATCCAGATCGGATAATTTTGATGGTTCAGGATTGATTTTACGTGTGGAAATTGGTGGATCAGTGGAAACCAAACGATCCCACCAATTCATTTTGTTAACCTTAAAAATAAGGTTGATTTAGATAAAACAAAAACAAAATGGAAAAAGTGACTTGCCTTCTCTAATGTCACCATTACTGTTTTATTATCCTGCAATACCCATACCGACTCTTCTTGCTTTACCTCGGAACATAATTCTCCATCGATGATTGGTGTCTGATTTTTCAATCCAACTTTCAGGGATTTCTTACCAATGGTGACGACAATGTCACGAGCACGCAAAGCAAAAGACACATTAAAAGGAATTTTCAACTGCAATTGAAGAAATGTAAACAATATAAGATAAAGAAACAAATACATAATACGGCTTATGCAAACTATTTTATATAAAGATTATTTGTGTAGAGCACAGAACAATTTCTTGCTATCAATTAATAGCCGAGACGGGTTCTGAAGTTCAGATTCTGAACTATATAATGATTTTTTATCCGTAAAGAAATGCCTGACAGTCAGAAACTCGGTATATGTGTAGAGTGTAAAAAGCATCGGCTATGCCAAGTTCTGAACTTTTACTTGTATTTGTTCACATTGCCTTTTTTGTCATCCTATGAATGCATAATTTATATGAAAAGATATCGTAGACTGGTACCGTCTACCTAAAAATATCATCGCACAATCAACGAAAATAACGACCACAACGACATCATAACACTACAAAGCGTAACAGAACTGTACGGACAAGTAATAAAAAAATACAATTTAATACAATTCAATATATAGATATAAAAAAAATAATATTTTTAAAATCGATTAAAAACAGTAATAAATGATGCATAATAATTTAGAAACAATAACCTAAAAACCCCAATTAAAAAAAGGAAAAAATATAAAAATACCAAATGTAATATGATGTTAACATTCCAACATGAAAACAAGGGTTAAATTGCATATTCAAAGGAATTATTCCGTTGATGAAAATCCGGCATGATCTTAACTCTGATCAAACTAAAGAGTCTGTTTGATCAGAGTTAAAAAATTAAAAAATTGTATAATTGTATTAAAATTTATATACTTCCGTAATAACCATAAATAACACTACATGCTTAGCATAATCTTTATACACATTCTTGCATTATGACTAGACTGCTTTGTTGTGATTAATATCGCTGAAATGCTCAAGCAGAGTTTTATTAGTTTAGAAACGCAATGCATTAACGATGAATAAGAATTCTCGTATAAAACTGTTAGAAAAGCTACGAGTTAATTTTTTTTTTTTTTTTTTTTTA
>JXPZ01010279.1:15969-28370 GCA_001014575.1 Themira minor
TTTAAGCCATATATGGCTTTCTATGCATTTTTCGCTTCTCAGTGTTTGCCATATCTGGCTTTCTATGCAATTAGGTGAATGTTGGATGGAAATACATGGCATTTCTCACAAAAAGTGTATGAGCGGAAAGAACAATTGCTTTGGGAGACTTGCCTTTGCTTTTTCCATGTGGGAAAATACCCAATATTGTCCACCCTAACAGAATTCAAGGGAATTGCCTGGTGCTTTCTTTTGCTGATAGAAGGAGTACCTTACCAGCTTGTAGCTGGGGATGACGTTGGAGTCATCGCAGGACGTCCGCGGTTCTTTCTTTTTTTCTGCCTTGACCAGGTGCTCAGCTTATTAAAGCTTGAAGTCGAAGAGTCGCATGTATAGATCTGACTTACGAGGCTATATAATCCATGAATACAACACGCACATGTCAATCATGTGAAACATTTTTTTTATACCATTTTCTTGAACGCAATTGATTTCTATAAAGTCCCAGTAACGAATCCAGTAAGTTAACGTATTTAAAATTACCGCAAAATGATTGTGCATTCATTTCTAAAAAAAGTTTCATAACATAATACACACGTTAATGCATGTAGAGTCATATATGGCTTCCGCAGTTTTTTCCATAAATTAGTGTATAAGATGCCTACCTATACTCAAAAATACTTTTCAGCAATAAAAGGGTTTTTTAGTAGAGCAAATTAAGTTTGAAATTCAGCAAAATTCACTTTCGTTCATCTGCTTGAGACGCATGCACAAAACTGATTGAAACTTGAGATAAGGCAACACAAAAAAGCTATAAACATCGAATTTCAACAGAAAATAGTTCAAAGAAAATAACTGATAACAAACGGTAAAAGTATGTACCGTTTTTCGCAAAAAAAAAATATTGAATGTGAAAAGCCATATATGGCTTGGTATGCGGTACAGGGTTAAATCGAATCAATTAGCTGAAATTTGTTTACCAAAAAATTTGTTTAATTTGTATCAAGAATCGACTTAGCCATATATATATATACTATATAGACATAGATTTTTCCATTCGATGAACAAAGTCAATGACACCTTTAAAGTTATCCAGTTCTTAGAGTAAAATATGAATGACGTCATTCTTAATGTAGAAACCAAGACAGAGGATTCATATGATAATTTGTTTAAAAATACCACAGGGATATTTTTTTTTTGTATTTCGGATGTTCAACAACCTTTCAAGATGCACAAACTTAGTTTCACGGTTACTGTTATTCTTCTTTATTGTTTTCTGCTTATTCTCAGCCGTTCGTTAGCTTGCTAGTTCTGCCCACGATCATTTTTTGTTTTTGGAAAACCCCGAAAAATGTGTATACTCAACTCATGTACAAAAATGATATAACTTGAATTCTTTGAGATTGCACAACTTTTGATCGGTCTTCTTTTCTTCCTCAAATGAAAGGTAAGGTACAACCGGCAGTTTATTGTAATATTTCAATATTTCAGAGATAGTAATTAATAGTAATATACAACAACAGTAGTAATAACAAATTAAAAACGAATGTCCATTTGTATTGAAGATACGGAAACGAAAAAAGTTGAGGGACACGTTGGACTATCGAAACTATTTATATATTCTTAATTTTGTCAGTCTAGGTCATTTACGAAAGATGTGACAGATGACTCACACATTGGTAGCTTTTAGAAGCTGCCAGAACGCTCTGACCGACACAGAGAAGTTCTCACACCAATTGTATATTTTTTAAAAGGGTATACAAATGTATGTATTGTTAACGTTTCAGGGAGGGATCAGATAGTATCATGTAAAATCAAGTAANACGTTTCAGGGCGGGATCAGATAGTATCATGTAAAATCAAGTAAAATTCTATGTACTGAATCCCAATTTGTACATTTTGTATAAAAATAAGTAATCTGATTGCCCTTATTATATAATATATAAAATGTTTGTTTGCATAAAATGATGAATGTTTGAAGAATGAATGAAACACAACCCTGGGTATAATAATTTAACAANCGTCTTATGTACTGACACGTGTCAAAAAAGAATCAGCATTATCTAATTTCCACACCGTTATTTGTGTACTCGATATATCCAGAATAGCCGCCTACCATATTATATTGCCAATTTCCATGAGAAGCGTCAAAACCTCAGAATCAATGTAACCTTATATCAAAAATAAATAGCGTATGGATGTCTTTCAACTAGATTAATGTTTTAAGCAGACAAAAAGAAACACAACCCTGGGTATAATAATTTAACAAATTTAAACTTAATGATGGCTGCAGTGACCTATTATCTGCGTTACAAATGTAACGATAAAGTGAATATGCCTATCTCAATGGAAGTATAACAACAAAGGGGAAATTTAATTACAATCAATTTTATTGTTTTTGTCTTGTAGAGACGAGTGTCGCTTGCTTGCTTGTGAACAACACAACTTCAAAAAATAAACACTTATATATTCACCCGCTTGGGTTTGTCGGTATATGGGTGAAGGGATGGGTTTGTNACCAAATCGCAGATATGTTCCCAATTTTAATAACGGGACTTACTAGTGATGCCGTAAAAGATGATGCCATGTCTTACAATTAAAATTAAAATACTTACAATAAACATTAGTAAAAAAGAAACAAATTTTTTTACAATTCAGTTAAATTTTCTTCACACACCTATTATTTTGACCATGAGTGTATGTATGTACACTTATTGTGTTTTAAAAACATGCATAGGTCTGTCTNACACTCATTGTGTTTTAAAAACATGCATAGGTCTGTCTCGGGAGCTTCAGATTACATTCCTATGGGCAGTCATCATATGGGCGCGTTAAAATATGACAAAACCGCATTTTTTCGTATGAGAGCTTCCAAACTAACTGAACTAATAAATGTCAAATCATCAATACAAACTTTAGGACTTCTTTAACTTATCTCCAGTTACAGATAATCGAGGAATATTCTACTCAAGATATAATATACTTTGTAAGGTGTCAGGGAGCTTATTCTTTGCTGGTTATAATAATACATACATAAGTGAAGTTTTGGTTTCACATCATGTTTTCATATAACAGTGCAGAAACATACACCGAAGGAACAGCTGTTTGAGACCATAATTGATACCAAACCAATATGACTTGTTAATTGTAACAAAATTTTATTTCAATTTTTTCAATTTTAAAACGTGTTCATTTACAGATTTAGCTCAAAACGTAATTATCAAACAGAAGTTCTACAAAAAACACTCAATAATAATTGAAACGAATAAAATTAATAGATATGTAATTAGAAGGAAATAAAGAATTACTTGTTAGTGCTTAACGAAGCCTCGGAAAGTATATAGNATAATTGTAGTTCTGCTTGTTTTTTGACCTTTGATTTGAAGGTCTTTCAATTAGGGAAGAGCTCCAATACAATCGCTTTCAATTGAAGAATACGCTATACATATGTTGTTATATCATTTTTGCTTAAGAAAATCGCCAACGGAGGGATTATAAACAAAAACACTAACAACAGACACATATGTTCTTCTCAAATCGTAATAAAGACAATTATATTAAGTGCATAGAGTGGCTGAAAGTTCTTTCAGTTGTTATTAAATTTCAAAATCCAAAAAGCTCCAGAGAAACATCGATTTCCCACATATTTCTTGTAGGAACGCCTACACAAAAGGCATTTCAACTTCTTTCATGTATAAGTCTATAGCAAAGCATAATCGATCTTTTTACTATGCCGAATAGAACCCTTAAACCTATCGACGAGACTTTTCCAATAAACGTTAGTGCGACACAAAAACGATAATGGATTGCGCGATTGATTGCCATTTTCGTAGATGATACAAAGGGCTGAAGAGAGTTTGTATATCTGCAAAGTGTAGGATAAAGAAAATATTCTTCGTATGAGTGTGCGCATAAAAATAACAAATTGTTTGCCATATCCAAAAGACCAATATTTCAACATGTGTACGAATCCCAAGAAAATCACAAGATTTTCATATTGTTAAGAATGTTTCACAAACATGCGTGTACGTTCACATTGGTTCTAAATAAAAACAATCGCACATTCAACCGAGAGCACGGATACATATATATGTATGTAGGGGCGATATTCCGCACAACTCATCTCGCAGCATGCGAGCTGACCAACTACTGGCTGTCAATTTGCCCATACGCAAACACACATATATGAGGGCATAAAGATCAGGCAAGCTGAGTTGATGCTCTGGCGATGACGCGTCTATGTCACGGCTGTATGTGACTGTATGGATGCCTGTTCGTTTCCTTATGAATTTGTGTCGCAACGCAATAGGATAAGGAGAGATCCGGATGCAAACTTACAGAGTGAGAGAGAAGAAAAATGAAAAGAGCCTGTATACAAGCAAAAGGCCAGGTAAATTTAAGCGTGTACTTTAAATTGAAGATTTACCTTTAGAAGAAACTTGTCTTGTGTTCTAATTTATTTATTCTTTTTCACTCATTCAATCTTTTTTTATTTTCCACTAAATAGGAATGATAAAAAAATGTAAATGCAATTATTTATATTTTTGGAAACTGTTACAACTGAATTGTTGTCATTGATAACACTCCGATAAGACACGTTTACAAATAGTATTATTCACTAAAAAAAAATCTTGTATATAATTTTTGATTTTCTTGGTTTACACAATTTCACACTTCTCTACACCATGTATTCCTCGCTTGGAATTTGTTGAGCACTCTATGACACACAAAGCAAAAACGGAAAACAAATTGTACAAACGTTTTGTTACGAACTATAAAATAATAAACACAGCTTGTTGAAGTTCTGATAATACTCCTGTACTTTTGGTGAGCAATGCACTTTATGCTGGCAAGCACAATAACAAATTTTCACATACAAAAGACAAACTATATATCTCGAAAGATGGAGCGCTTGGGTATTAACCGACGTGACCACTTTCAATGCGTTTCCATGGAGAGCTCGGTTGTTACTAAAACTCTACACTCAATAATGTGTCCAGATATATTACTTTTTCGTTTCGTTTCATTTGCAACACATACAACAAACAACGAATGGGCGCTTGACTCGTTTGCTTGCTACACCGACCGGGTTGTTTCACAAACCACTTGAGTGACGGCCCATATTTGAGTGAGCAACAAGCGAGCCGGAGAGCCAACGCAAACGAGTGATATCGTGAGAGTGTGATGCTCAAACTGACGGGGGCACAATGATCTCAAACCATCTGCCGCGTCAAATTTTGAAGCTATCTTTGCTTCTTTATTTCATGTGCCCTCGCTCTTTGCAGAAAATGAAAACATAAACAAACACAACCTGTGAAGAACATATTTGCAGCATGTTGACTACGCTCTCACCAAGCTAGAGTTTCAAATAAACGTGCCTATTAACACTACAACTTGGTTGCGGCAGCGGCTTCATTCTTGAGTCATTGTGAACGAAAACTTACAACGTTAGCATTCGTTCATTAGATTTGCATTGAGAATTATTATTGACATTTTACCAGAATCAAGTTGAAAAAACATATTACTAGTATACGAGACTATTTATTTGTTTTCGATTATTTTTTCACCAAACCCATTTGGATAACAAGTTGTAATCAATAAAGTTTTCAAAACTACCAATAGATATCCCTCACAAATCAGAACCATTCAACAATCGAATCGCATAGTTCAGAATTTCAGTGGATTCATGCCTTTTTTCTGTATGTGCTATGTACAAAGACACTGAAACAGTACACAAATTTTACAACATATACGAACTACTCAGGATGAGTACATATAATATGAACATATTAATCATACACTACAACAGTTGTAACAACATGCCTTGGTCGCACAACATGTATGTTCGTTAATACTTTTATTGAAGAATGGCATGGACAAAAGAAGAAGGATATATAGAAGTAGAACACGAAAATGTCTACATTTTAGCACGTATACTTTCCAATTGAATTATAATTACAGACCAGAATAAACAAATCAAAGGCCCCGCCAATCATATTACCTATAATCAAAACATTTCGAAGAACATACAAACTTCACACGTCCGCCTCTCTACAACGCTTCCAATAGAACAGAACATTCACTCTCGTACCATCCAGCACTTAACAGAGTTTTCAACATCTTGTTTCACGCTGCAACATTTTTCATTTCGTTTCCCTGATCAAGAGTACTGCTTTCAGATAAATGTATATCGTCAGTCTGTCAGACTATTTGACAACCTTCATTGTAAGTTTTTTTTTGGGGAATAGGTAGTTTTTTTATTTTTCCGCGACGATTCAGAAATGATATTAGACATTTTCAATATTGAATTTTGTTCAATTTGTATGTAAGACAGCCGAAACTCTTACTGACTTCACCCAAATATCGAAAGTTTAGTTCTTATACAAGTTTGAGGTGCACGTATAAGTTGAACAAAATTGTATCGCTAATTAGGACAGAGTTACACGTTGCTCCAAAGGAAGTTTTGTGGGATTGTACCAGAAAAATTACAGAACCACACCGGTAGCAAAGTGAAATTGACATATATGATAAATGCACGTGAGAATACTGCAATGATTTGCAATTGGAATGTAAAAGATGGCATGCATTTAGAGGAACTATGCGAAAAATATATTTTTGCTAAATTCTTGGTCACGATTTTTTCAGTGTAAGGTAAGAGAACTTCTTTTGACTGTTTTGTTGTCTGTCACAAGTCAATGCATTGTGTTTTTATTTTTAGAGCCTATATTACTATGTTAATTTTTTCACCTTTAGAATGGTCGAAAGGTAGATTTGTACCTACAATGAACTTCGGGGGATATTATTTAACAAATTTTTTAGTTGTTGGTTAATGCAGATGTATATCATCTTTGGGACAAGAAATACATTTTATATGGTAGAACCCTTGGACCGACATTTGCATTACCAAATTGTCCTAAAAAAATTAAAGCACTACCATACAAGTTTGGGCGTTACAAAAGTAATGACAAAGTGAAAATATAACAATTATAACTGTAATAAAAGAAAACTCATACATGAAAACAACAAATCAACGAATTCAAATAGCTCAATTAGTGTACTTTTTTTCAACCGACAACTAACATAAGTAAAACAAACTTGCACATCTCCGGAAGCAGTATGTCCAATTTAATCAAAAACCACCCCAATTAAGAACAACAATAGCAACATATTTCCAAATCCCGTCCCAAAGCCTTTTCGTGACTCAGGATAGTACACTTGAATTCTTTGTTATCACTTCATGTATGGCTGCATATCAGAGAGTTTCAACAAGTCGGAATTTTAATACATACTTAGAATCACTCAACAAATGTAGAATGATCTATGCATTTATACTTAAGGAATGAAAAATTCGCATCTACTCCACGCAAATCTGTAACTGGAACAACTGATACGCAATGCGTGTGAGTGGTAACGGTTGAGTAGTAAAGTTGTTGTAAAGTATAAACAAAAAACTATTCAGACTCAACATGTAGGAGCAACCCTGCTATTTTAATTCACCATAATTATGCTGGTTACTTTCCTAAGCATATAGCACGTCGCTACATTATGATATTTCTTGAGGCTTCACAGTACCTTAACAACCAATTCGTCAAAATGTAGTTTCATAGTAGGAAAATGCAGCAAAGGCCTCAATTCATTGGTTTAATTGTTCTTTCCGATCAGTTTCAGAAATATGGTGTATTTTTGTCTATAAAAATGTGTTCGATATACAACCTGGAATAAAAGTAAATCAAATCTCTTTTGCCGATATGCATTGAAAAATACAATTGTCCACAATGGACCACAATGGATACATTCATAGACCCTAATAAAAATATGCATATATCAAAATAATTACAACGTCGAATAACATTGGAGGTCCCTCAACATTATGAGCTCCTATTTAAGAACACTTTATGTTTTTGTTGTGTTACAAATGTAACGAAAATGTAAATACAGCTTTCAATGCAAAGTTATCAGATCCATTTTGTACAGAATGAAATTAAATTGCATTTGAAAGCATTTGACGTAAAACAATTCCGAAATATAGGAGAGGAGACAATCAGAGATCGTTTATGCTCGTTGTTAGAGGCCATTCTTCGGATTTTATTGCGTCGCTCCTTTTCTTTTCCTATTCTCTTTCTATTCGTTTTATTAAATGCAACGCCAGTTAAGATAAATAGCACGACAATGACGACAAAGATTATCATGAGCTCCCTTATTAGACGAACAACGCCGCAACGTAATACAGGCTTGATGTAAGTTGGGTATCATTTAATCTAGTTAATGTTATTGAAGCTTCCACCCAAAACGACGGGTGTACCTAGACCTATCCCGACGGTGGAGTTTATGATTTTAATAATATAGTTGACCCATAAATGAACTTTTATCTGCGATACCAAATAAAAATGCAGCACTAAACAAAAATAAGTAAAAGTATTACCATCGAACTTGCAGTTATTATTGGAGTTGTAAAAAAATTTTTTTTAATAGTAAAATTAGAAATTATAGAAAATTTGCTTTGTTTTGTATAATGGAAAAATGCAAACTTAATTAATAAGAAATGTAAAAAACAATCGCCGAGATATCCCGCAACCATGTGTACATTGATAGTGCAAAATGCCAGCGTCAATTCAGCCAACCAGGTCACTTAATACATCAAAATCATATCGCTTCGATGCGATCGCACAGATTCTGCGTGCTTTGCTCATGTTTTGTTTTCGTGCGTCTTGTTTGTTGCGCCCGTAAGATTTTCACCATAAAACAAAAAAAAACAGTAATTGTATTACCATTGCCATAACCGATGTTTTGATACCTTACATTGTAAGATATTTTCCGAATGTAAGCACATTTTGATCATGTAGTCCTAGAAATGTGTTGAGATTAGTCAATAATCAGATAATCAGATAACCAACTCAATATAGGAACCTCTCAGATTTAGAATATACCTCAAATGGAAAGTATACTTAAAAATATGTATCCAAACTAACAATTTGTGTGATGACCTGCAAAAACACCTCAAAATCGTTACTTCAAGAAAAAGAAACACAGAAGCTCACGCTGGACACGATATTCGATCATCATACCCGATGCACTGACATCCTCCATGGTAAGCCATTTTAGTACTGAATGTTTTAGATCAAAGATATCAATGATAAATTATAATCAAATTTGGTATATCATGGATTTTAATAGGTCAATTTGGGAAGTACCAAAATCGTAATCGAATGAAATGAGACCTTTACACTCCAATATCTTTTTCTAAGTTTCGTTNTGTACGATAAGTTTGAGTGACATATTTAAGTCCCAATCGTAGTCAGACCTTTACACTCCAATATCTTTTTCTAAGTTTCGTTAAGCAATCCGTTTTTAGGGTATCAAAGCATTGGCCACACCGACGATAATACTTTTACTTGTTTTCTGTTATAAACAACATGTTGTCTTCAAAGTTGTGCTTTCTTATTCAGTAACATAGCATAATATAATTCGCTCAATGCAATAACTCTTTTCTTGTCTAGAACATGAAAGCTACAGCGATTAGATGGTACAGAGAGAAGAACATTTCAGTTGGAGTCCACTTTTCACTTATTTATTAGAGGAAATTTTACAGCAACATGCTCACCATGTTCAAGTTTTTATGTTTTATGAATAGGTACCACCAAAACATATTTGTCAATCTGAAATCAGAATCGTAAAGTTTAAGGTCGCCCAAAGTCGACTGTTTCGCTAGGAAACATAGGTGCTCTGCATACATTTCAAATGAAATCTATTAACTCCTAACAAGTAAAGAAACCTGAATATATGCGTATGATCAGAAAAGTACAGAACAGAGTCAATGTATGCTGGTGTTATGATCGTAATGGAGAACAATTTAAAAAAAAAAACAATACAACAACCTTTTTATTGGAACATTTTTCTAGAAATTTTATAAGGTTACAATATAAAAACCAAACGAAGATTCATTCCGAACTTCTGATCAACACCTTAAAATATGTTTGCATAAAATCATGCATTAGGTATATAGTGGCAGATATAGTGGCAATATGGGTAGATATAGTGGCAATACTGTAAATAGGCAAATAAGCCGAGCAAGTTGAACAAGAGAACAGAGAGTAGAAACGGTACGAACACAAACTGAATCCCCCCGTTCGTTTGATAATGAAGATACACAAGCTGGTTTCCTTAATTTCATTGCCCAAAAATGTGAGGTAAGAAAATTTTAATGCAACACAACAATGATTATGATGAAAGGTTTAGGGAAGCTGCATAAGGTAGTCCAAGATAAAGTAAAACTGTTAATATCGGCCTCTACACCAAATTTGATCTACCCATCTCGTTTGACTGTAATCGTGCTTTCAAAAAACACACCGAAAGACGGAGTGATTCTGAATATATGTACTTCCGATGACTTCTTCTCAGCGTTACAAATGTAATGGCAAAGTGAACACACCTCTCCTTTGAATGAAAAATTCTTTCTTCTGGCATCTGGCATGTTCTTTCCCAGAACTGCAAAATAACCGCAAAATTAGCAGAATTACAAAATTCGTTAATAATAACTCAACTTTGTTATTCCTACGGCAATGGTCTTGCTTAATATTGTGAAGTCGTTTCTTTCGGTGTGTAATAAATTTCATAATGCGATTTCGGAAACGAGAACCAACTATTTAACAAAGAAATAGTGACCATTTTTTTATCGCAAATTCTCAAGAAAGCTAATGTCAAAATGGAAATTTCGCATCAAAACTACCATCCAGGCATAACTAAAGGTAATTAGTTTTATGAAATCAGGAACAGAACAAAGCGATAATGCGATTTCGGAAACGAGAACCAACTATTTAACAAAGAAATAGTGACCATTTTTTTATCGCAAATTCTCAAGAAAGCTAATGTCAAAATGGAAATTTCGCATCAAAACTACCATCCAGGCATAACTAAAGGTAATTAGTTTTATGAAATCAGGAACAGAACAAAAAAAAGCCAAAAGAGAGCTAGTAGACCGACAGCGTTCCACTCGCGCAAATAAGTTGTACACATTTTCACTTTCAAATGTATGATTCGACGAAAGTCGAATACCACAGATATGAACTGTCATGTCCATCACCATCACATCAACTAGCCAACTAACCTGAGCCTTTTGATGATCGTTTGCCAACACATATTAAAGGAACATACATTTAGATAAACTGACGAAGCAACGAGTGACTGATCAATTGAGAGAGATCGGAAAAGCAATGTCGGCACATTGCAATAAGCGAGATAAAAGCTATAAAAAGGCAATGGTGCAACATAAGTAATCATTAAAGTTACAAAATACATGCATGAACGAACATACAGTTGATTACTTGTCTTAATTCCAGTTTTATTGTGCAGCAATAGTAACTGAGCGATAGAGCAACATGTGTTCGAACATTATGTCTATTTAATAATGAATTTGTGTGTGCAACTGGGGGATTCTCTTTTGATACTTGTACACACGGCACACCTTCTCGATCTCAACTTGGGTAGATGGGATTCTCAAACCACTGCACCTTATTTCATCACACTCAAAAATAAATTGTTTGTCTTGTTTTGCATTAGCATTTCTCGACTCCAGCCAAGCTGCTGCGTGCTGAGGCGCAATTAAAGTCGTCTATTACATAGCTATGATGAGGCATCGAAATTTGAATTTCCTAATCAATGCACTTCGCTCACAATTATTTTCCCTTTTTTTTTGTATTTTTCTTTTTTTCGGGATAAAGCATACATTACTAATGTTTATTCCACAAAAAGGTAAAGGTACTTTTCGTAGTTAGATCACTTTCGGGTTGATTTGCTTCGTTCAGTTCATGCAGTATAAGAAAATAATTATAATTTCACTTTCGATCAATTCCGTGTAACCTATTTGGTTTGAAACCATTATATACACATTTAAACCACAAAAAGTGAAATACAATAAAAGTGAGAGGTTTTACAATGCAATGCAACTGGCACCAAGAAAATATCTTGCCTTGACTTTTTTTTGTTTTTTTTCGCTCCATTCATACAGAAACTGTGGTGCGCCATAAGGCAAATGAGTTGAAAGTGACCCAAACCTATGCAAGACATTAATGGGGATTTGTCACTCTGAATTACCACAGTTATTTGACAAGCAAGCAAGAAGGAAACCCATCAATAGTGTTTTTATCGGTAAAGAATGGTGGAGCTTGTTTCCTTGCCACCCTCATTAATATCTGGCACTCAAAGAAGAATAAATTGGTATTAAAAATCTGTGGAAATAGGAATGTAACTAACAAATGGATAATGATATGGAAAATTTAACGATTTGTTCCACACAACAACTTTTTATTGTTGGTAAATACTGCAAAACTAACAAAACCGTTTTTCGGGTTTACAATTTTACTATTGCTTTTAAAACTTTGTTAAAAATGGGATGTGTTTGATTGTCATTAGTTATGTTATGTGCC
>JXPZ01010315.1:0-41536 GCA_001014575.1 Themira minor
AGAAAAACAAATTTGTATAAATTTACCAAGGGTACATTTTCGCTTTTATTAACCGAGTGAAGACTTGACAAAATTCATTGGCCATGTAACAATTGTACAAAATTAATTCTTCCAATTTCTTTCCCGTAACGACAAATCAGTCTTGACTTNCATTATCAACTGTGCGCTTTCAAAGATATTTATTCTAAATAAATGTGAAATACTTAAATTGTTTGGGCTGTTGAAGTNCTTTTAAATCCCCCAAGTAATACAGTAACCCCAATTGAAAACATTATCAACTCTGCGCTTTCAAAGATATTTATTCTAAATAAATGTGAAATACTTAAATTGTTTGGGCTGTTGAAGGTGAATTTGAATTTTATTGTTATTGAAAATTGAATATTTGGAACACATTTCTATATTTTCTCAAAAAAGAAAGTGAGGCCTCTTACCAAAATTTTATTCATTCATTTATTTCATTCAATTATTGACAAATAGGATTGGCCTCTCTGTATTCTTCCAGATTGTTCCCTGAAATACCGACACAAGCTTGTAATCTTTCATTGAAAAACGAGTTTTCCCTGCAGGAGTTTGTATATTCAGTGTTGCAAATGAAATACTTTCGGCACTCTGCATCGACAGCATTCGCCCAATTGAATGTGGTACCCTCGCAACGGTTGCACTTCGGATCGGGTACAGCTGTCGCACGCTCACCACACTCCTTAGTAGTTACATCAAAGAAGTGGCCAGCTGGGCAAGATTCTTGTGTATATTTGTTGTTGGTACATACAAAATGTATGGAGCATTTAGTTTCAGATGGCTTTGCAGGATCTCCCTCTGTGCATGGAGTGCCAACAACATCAGGGGCAGGCTCTGAACCGTTTGTAATACGTTCACACACTGCTGCACTATAGTCGACGCACTGTTGAGTTCTAACATTATATACCTACAAATAAGAAAGTTAGTATTTGTGGAAATATAAATCAGACATTCAGAGAAAAATATTGCCGAGTCATATCAGGAATGCTCCCCTCGACATTTATTAACCACGTACACGACTTTATAAGTGCATATTTAACACCACTTAGAAAGTAAATCCGCTTTTACCCAAATGCACAAATAAATTTAATCGTTTTAAAGGACAACTCACCGATGATCCTGGGCAATTCCTCGTAATAAGGATTTCACCGGTTGTAGTGGTTTCACAGCGATGCCACTGATTACATTGTTTTGTATTGCCAAAGAACACATTGATGGGTATAACATTACAAATATTGGTATATAAGCCGGGGACTTCTGTTACTTGACAATCGCCCCAAATGCATCGATCTCCTTTGAAAATTTGTCCTACCGGACAAGTGCCGCTGTTAACTACTGTCGAATTCACACACTGATGCCAGCCGCAATTACTGGGATTTGCAACGAACACACCAGTTTGAGAGGCACATGGATTAGGTATCAAGGAATCGCAATCGACCTGTGACTCATTTATGCATTGTTGGGAATTTTTGTGGAACGCTTGGTTCTTTGGGCAGGAGTTCTTAACTCCGATGCCATCCTCGCACCTATAATATGTTTGACATGAAACAATGCTGCCCAAAAGCACACCATTCCTCATGAGATTGCACAAAGCGTCCACATCATAATCAGCCGCATTTACAGTGCTTGCCAAAGTTACCAATAGAACGGCCGAAGCGATTATTAGGGGTTTTCCTATGAAAAGTAAAAAATTTATTGCAGGCCGATATTACGTCGCGACGTATTGAACTGATTCACTCACCGAACATTTTCGCTATCGTCCGAATGATTGAATATGGTAAAATTTGAAGATTCTTACTTTTGTTGCCACTGCGATTTTCGAGTAATTATGTACCACGCCTGAAATGCCGAAGCTACTGAAGTTTTATTTCCTTTAAAGCTTTCTTAAATACCTTCAGTTGTAGCGCATACCCTCTACCCCTCCGATTGTTGCGGTATCCGAAACTAATTAAAAAGTTTCCTTATTAAATTATATTTCCGTTGTTATCAATAATTTCGATAAGCCTCGATAAGCAAGCAATTAATCGCAACAAATTCTATATGTATTTAACGGATTGGCATTTGGAGCAATTACTATTTGGGTGAATTTCGTAGCTGCGAATATATTAATAATAATGTTGTACACATTGCTGTTCAATGAGAATTTTAATGAACGAAAGATCCTGGAATATTACTCTGCTGTGATGATTGGTTGGTCATTGCTCTTTGAAATCACACAAGTCCAAATACTCCATTCGGTTTCTCATTTATCAATAAAAAAGTGATATGTAGTCTCAAACAAAAATACGACATGGACTCTTATCGTTTGAACAATATTCAATTTACTCTTGATTATGTAGACCTGACACCCAAATGGTGGCATAGTCAAAAGTCAATGAATACGAAAGCATTTATATTGCAGTAATTTTTGAGGTTACCATTGATTGTCCTTGTCGAAACATATATTTCCGGGACAATTGCTCAAGAGTACAGTGTAAAGATATGGCTTGGTAAAAGCTTGGTGAATTTAAGTTGGTAGGTTTCCTGCCAAAGAGACGTCATATTTTAGCACCATGAGAGTAATTCCGCACCCATGTACTTTATTTACTGATTAGACTTGAATGTCACTCAGACCCAAAACAAACGCAGTAATCAAGTAATTGATCCCGATAACATTCACTGGTAATATCATGAGTTGAAGGATTTTCATCGCGCCAGATAGCAGCAGTGTCGAACAAGACTTCATTTGCTACAGAGCAAGCGGTCGACTGAGCCCAACAGCCGTAGCACTTGGGTTTGTCGAATCAGTTGAGTCGTGTTCTCTGCGGCAAACGGCAGCAATGACGGCACTCTGGATACGGGCTAAGCATTAGCGTACTATGCGTTACGAATCGAAACAAGATGATACTAGAATGTTCAAGGGAGTGACGCAATTAGATTTCGGGATCGTATAATTTTAAAAATTCTGTTCTCGGTTGTTTACGTTAATGTACGAGGGGGTTCCTGCATATTAAGCTATTTGTGGTATCATGTGCTCGTATTTGTGTGTTGGCCGAAATTCTTTCGGTAATCGGTTGGGTTGTCACGATAACGATTCCTTCTACTCCGCGACTTCGTTGCCATTGTTCGGAAAGTTCGGTGTTCGGCCATTGTCGTCATCGTTGAATGCGTTCTCCATAAATGATAGGAGTTTAAAATTCCGTTGTACTTTTTTCGGCGTATTCATTCATTGTTATTTGGCTTTTTATGTTTCTTTCCGCGTTGAGTTGCCTTTGCATTTTTTATTTTGTATTTGCGTTGTGAATTTTTGGCGAGTGTTTGTTTGTGTGGGTAGGGGGGTATGTATGTGTGCCGTATTTAAGATGGCGTGGTGTGCGGCATTGAATTAGTAGTTGTTTTTTTGTTGGTGACTACGCTCCACACCGAGCTGAAGTACCTGAAAATATGTGTGAGTAAGGCAAGGTGAATTGTGTCGGTCGTGTGCAGTCAACGTGTACAAACCACCTAACAGAGCAAGCCTAAAAACTCACAAATCGATTTTTAAAAGCCTCTTAAGTATCGGCGTATTCAGTTTAACATTACATTGTATTCTAAATGAGGATCGCCCCTATATTTGAACGTCCGTCCCTTTGTTGAAGGCTCGATGATTACCGAGGTGTATGAAATTGTGTTTCAGAACTTGTATTTTTTATGTATACATATTGTAAAGCTCTTAGGTATTACAAATGGATTCTATTAATCCACGAGAGAGTAATTGTTGTACACGTGTGAGAGAGTTTAGTCCTAGGATTGCATCTGCCGCACGCAAAATTCCGATTTGGGGGCCCAGTACCTCCCCAATAGATTATCTCTTGCAACCCCCTCTCATATCCTTCACACTAACTTCAACTCAAAGAAAATAGGCTTTGAATACTGTTTCTGTATTGTGTTTGTGGCTCTATTAATAGTTCAGAACGGTTACAGATAAATCAGTCGTATACCTGGGCTTTAATTTGCTTCTGCTACTTGGCATATGCCCAGATAATGCGATCTCTCAGGGACCATCGAATTTCGATCCGGTCCTTATGTGTTCAATGATCCGAAACGGCACCAAAATCAAAGACCCACGAGCATGTAACACGTGGATTCAGTGCGTTGACGGCGAACCGGAGACCGGAGTATGTGACGAAGGTCTCTTCTACGATCGCGAGACGTGCACATGCGTGCCATCTGATGATGTGACCTGCTTGACAACATCGCCATGTGCAACCGTACTAAATCCTCAAGGAGTATTCGTGGCGGATCCGTACTCTTGCGCAGGATACTTCTATTGTAACGGGGACACAATGGTCCAAGGCGCATGTACTGAAGGACGCTTCTTTAATCCAGAAACACGACTATGTAGTGCCACATACGTATGTGTCGATCAAATGGATCCGGAAAGCTACTGCAACATAGTGCCCGATGGCGTGTTCATCGGCATGGCCGACAGCTGCACCGACTATCAGATGTGCTGGGACCAAGTAATCGTGCATAACACATGTCCGCATTCACTACATTTTGATCCGTTCAACGGTCAATGCGATCATCGATTCAATGTAAACTGTTCATCGGACGCACCTGACATCGAGACACAAGCGAAATGCGTAGAGGGCGACGTTTTTATATCCGATGGACACACGTGCAATGGATATTTCTACTGTATGGCTAACGAGCGGGGCCCCGACGAGTTTATAATGATGCCGGGCACATGCCTAGACGGTTGGTTCTTTCATAGCGTCGATGGAGGGGTGTGTGTACCGCGAACACGAGTCGAGTGCGAATTCAACCGATGCGTCGGCATGGGATTCACACAAATTCAACTAGCCAACAAATGGAACGACGGATGCCACGGCTTTACACTTTGCCAAAACGGCGAGCGTATCGGCAGTGGCACATGTCCCGATGGCGAGTATTTTGATGAGGTTATTCAATTGTGCACAACCAATGTGGTTGAGTATCCAGCGTGTGCGTTAGCCGCGGCAGCAACACAATCAAATATGGTAACAACAACATTTGTATCAAGGTTAGACGCATTGACATTGATGAATGTACCGGAAGTTTGATATGATATGAATAAAAAAATGATTTCCAATTAAAAATAAGCATTTTTTCCAAACTAATAACAACGACCCAACAAAGCAACAGAGCAATACAAATTAAAATTGGTTTGGTGCGTTGAGATTGTTCATTGATGATTGGGCGGTGAACCATTTGACAAGAGCTACAAATACATATCACTCATATCTTTGGTGTCCTAGAAAAGCCAAAAATAAAAATCAGTTTTCAATATTTTCTCAGTAATTTTAAACAAACAACAAACCGTAAATTGTTTTGATTATGGCTCGCAAAACCCCTATTGACGAATTCCGATAGCGAGCTCTCCATGAATCACTCACTCCATACACATTCCACAATCTCCCTACCGACTGTACCGTTCCTGAGCACTGTCTCCTCGTACTCACGCTCATAATCAGCGGCTGAACAAAATTCGGTAGAACTCAATCAAAGATCAATCGATCAATTAGGCAATGACTAAAAATATGGTTGCGCCCGAATGATGTCATGTGGTGGTATTACGGCGGAAGCTTTGTGTACAGTTAATGTGCCAAGCCATTTGATTACGATAAAAACAGTTCTTCTATTAATGAAAAATATAAACAACAACAGTTTTTGAAATATCTAATCAAACAATAGATTTAAGCGTCGCATTCATTGCCAAAAATGGAAATTGTACATTTTGAAAAGTGGACACAAAATCCGATGAAATCATGCTGCAAATGTCAAATGTCTGACATTACGACCTTGTCAAATTACAAAAGTTTAGCGGATATTGTTTTTGAATATTTTTTTTTTTTTGTTTTCCTATTGGCCTGACTGTCGAAAGTCTTCACACACATTATGCGGAGCAAGCCACGTAGTTGATGTTGTGAACGGTGCAGCCTTGTGTGCGTTCATCGAAGAAATAGTTTTGGGGGCATTTACCGTAGTTGAGGGTGGTGCCGTTGCTGATGCTGCAAATGGCTATGCACAGTTCAATTGACATTACGACCGTGTCACTGCACGGCGTATCTCAATAAAATACTAATATGTGTTGTTTTCAATGCCAAATTTTATTTCATTTAAATGTAAAAACTATAAATGTATGAAATATAACATATTTTAAGCGATTTTTCCATTGCCATAAGTAATTTACGAATTACAAATGTTTAGCGGATATTGTTTTTGTATTTTTATTTTGTTTTTTTTTTTTGGTTTTTCTATTGGCCTGACTGTCGGAAGTCTTCACACGCATTATGCGGAGCAAGCCACGTAGTTGATGTTGTGAACGGTGCAGCCTTGTGTGCGTTCATCGAAGAAATAGTTTTGGGGGCATTTACCGTAGTTGAGGGTGGTGCCGTTGCTGCAGCGCACGTAGGCACTACAATCGCCAGCGACATTCACATACTTGTTGCCCATGCCCTCGCAACGGTCGTGCGAGCATTTTACATTCACACGGTCGCGGCACGACCACTGTTCTACATCAAAGAAATAACCGTTTTCGCAGTGCATGTGTTTCGGATTGCGGTCAGGAGTGCCGTTAGCCTGTTTTTCGCATTTATAATAGCCGCTGCATGAAATGCCGTCGGAATAATAGCCACCTTTCTGGATGGCCTCTTTGCTATGACAGATAGTGTTCTCCGGTTCCGGTTGTTTGGCAGTTGCCATACAAACAGCCGCATCGCGTTTAACACAACCACCCGACACAATGTCGAAAGACATATCTTCATCACATTCGTAACTCATCAGCACATCGTGCTCGCAGCGATGGTACTTGTGGCACCACTGATCGTCGGCGAATGCAAATCCATTTGGTATAGACCGACAGATTGGGCTAATGTTCGTAACTGCCTTCTTCGTGGGACATGTGTATTCGTTGGCGTACACGCATGCTGCCTTAGCCGGCTCGAATATCAATTTGTAGGGGCAATTCGCGTGCAGCGCCTGTCGGTTCTGGCAGTAAATGTAGCCCGAGCAATCTTCAGACTCGTAGTCCGGCAAAAAGGAGCCATCGGCAGCCGTCGAACAGATCTCTGCCAGAGACTCGGTCTTGTTGTTGTTGGCGAATGGACATTGCACGGTTTCCTTGTACTCACACCGCTTTGTATCCTTGTCATAGTATAGACCGACAACACAGGAGCCCTCTTCGTGGTCATTGGCGTCGGGCGTCGACGGGCAGCGGTACCAGTTGGTACACGAATTGGGCCTTAAAATAGCGTTGCCTTTTGGCAGCAACGAACAAATCTCTTCTACAGTAGCCGTCTCACTATTGATGATCTGTCCGCTTGTGTGGTCCGCTCCAAACAGACAGAAAGCTGTCGCAACAGCAACAATGGTTCTCACTGGTAAAAAGGATCATAAAGTGAGACAATTTTTCCCGTTTTCATTTCAAATTTTTCGCTTTCATATGACCGAATGCGGTTCTATAGCTTCCCATTTTCCTCTTGCTTTCTTGCTCTTTACTCACCGAAATACATTTTAACGTACGAGCTGTCCTTTAGGGATATGTGGGAGTTACTTGCGTGATGACTTGCAGCTCAATTGTTGTTGACTGATCGTTGAAAGATCACAACTGATACATTGCCGTGACCGCAAACCTGTCTTAAATATGCAAAATTTCTTCCGACAACACCTGTCGTGATGCGAAGCGAAGCGATAGGCCGAAACAACAAGATACATACACACTATCGACAGATGAAAGGCGCATTCCATATTTTGTTGTTACCATGTTGCATATCGGGCCGGTGACATAGGTGCTGGGTACTGGTTGGCTGATTGTGTTCCCTGTAAAAGAGCCAAACAATTGTGCCGAATCGTTGGAATCACGCTGATAAGAAATTGAAAACGAAATATCTCAAATGTAAATTACAAAAGAATCTACACGCAATGATGCCTTCGCATGCGAGTGTCTGTCAGTGTGTGAACTGGCCACCGATGTAGCGTTGTTCAACATCTGTATTCAAAAATACATACTTCGCAGAATATATGCATGTTAACTTTGCTACACAATTTGCAACGGCTATAAGAACTAACCTGGAAGTCGGATCTTCTCAGTTAAATGGACATTGTAAATCGATTAAGCGATATCGGCGTGTCTGATTGCTCATCGACGAGGCTAAACCTAGATGAATCCCATTTTGGTTAAGAATGTCCTGTTTCCCCTACTTCTTTCTGATTCCTATTGAAAAAGATAAATCGAATAAGAAGGGTTCCGGTAATCCCTTACAAAATTATTAAATATGGATTGTATTTATCAACAAAACGTCTTTATTTTGTCGGTGTGATCCAACAATGTTGCAATGCAGGGTGACCAAGTATCGGCCAAACCGATGACGATAAAAGTAAAGTGGTTTTGCTTTTATTCCAACAACCCTGATGTAGGGGAAATTAATATTGTAACATTGTTATGTTTTCTTGTATGTGTATGTACAATCAAGTGTTATTCATCGCGTTAATTAAATGTTTTACAGGTTCATTGTTTTTCTTTTTCTATTTTATTTTACGTTTCGTACGTTATCATCGGTGCTTCTGTTCGATGCTTGGTACAAGAACAATACGGCATTTGAGGGTCGAGAAATGCTCTGAAGTTCAATGTGTTCTTCATATTGTATTTTTGATGCCTTTCGAAATATGTAATTTGCTAATGAACACGTCTCAGGTCAAGTCTACTTGACGTATAATAAATATATTCCTTTCACACTTCCGGTCACTTTGGTCACTTTATGTTGCTGCATTGGGTTGAGGGATTCTACACTGACCGTCATCGCTTTTTCGGGTAATATGTACAGATTCGTGACGATCTTGTTCAACGTGATTCTTCAATGTACTCACAGATCTTGCAAACTTAGGTGGGCATTCCGTAAGAAAGATTTTTTGATTCGGTACGATCTTGCCTAACTCTACATCCTTACTTTGCTACGTAGTACGTACCCTTTGAATCAGCATACTACAAGAATACCACAACCTTTATTCAATGCAAATAAATGCGACCATTTCGATTGGTAAGTTTATGGTTTTAATTAATATAGTTTTTATAATTCATATATGTTTGAGAACAACCCTGAATAGGATATATACAAATAGCTTGACTTAATATATTAAAAAAAAACTACCGGGTTTCGACCTGATCAACGCTGAACTCTTGCTTCAACTATCAGATACGTCCATATGTCCAGTTTGGATTTCGCAGTAAACATTCAACAATTCACTAAGTTTATAGGATCGCTGATTTTGTGTGTCTCCCATGCATTTAGTAAGGTTTGGAAATAAGCCCTGATAATAAAACTGGGAAATATATTACCGACAACTTATTAAAAGTTCATATCTTGAAAACAGATTCTTCAGAATCAAACAAGAGGACTACTTCACCGAACTCCAAGAAATAAAAGCCGGTATTGCGCATAGGACACACTTGACCCATTTCTTTATCTGTTTTATGCCTACGTCTTATTTAACAATAGTTGTACATGTACCACAGCTACGTTTACTGTACAAGGCGTTTCCTGTGCATTTTACACTAAATTCCATCTCGAAACGGCTCCGGATCCCAACGGAACACGTGGAGCTGCACCGCAAGGCAAATATTAGAAAACAATGGTAAGAAAGGGGTATATTTTTCAGTTTTTTTATCAGGCCGTTATGCCGAACCTTACCAAAAGCATGGGAAATATCAAGGAAAACTGCTGGACAAAAATTGTTGTCTTCGAAAAATGATTCCACTATGGCGATATGGCTATGTACTGGCGAGAGCTATGCCAGTTAAACGCACATTGATATTGAACAATGCCAAGCAAATCCTGGGGTGCATGCTGACTTACATCACGATCTGTGCATGGAGTAAGTAAAAGATAAAATAACTAAATAAGCAAAATCCGATCAATAAAGGCTGATACAGCTTGTGATTGTGAAGGCATCCAGACTCACAGACATCCCTGGGACAACAACAAGGGGGAGAATATGCCATCACTAAGCACAAATAGTTGAATAATAGATATGATACCCATATGAATATGATTTAAACGGACGGATCTTTTGAAAATCTGTTTTCTTTAATTGCTACTAACTAATTGCTGATCTTGTTTGTTGGTCGTTTTATTATTAAATCAGTAACCTTATCTGGGTTTTACGACCCGCCATGCCTTGGTATAAACCATAAAGCAATTCATGGAGTGGGCTGGCAGATACCGTCCTGCCACGGGGAAATTATATAAATATGTAGTCTAAATATTTAATTGATGTTTAAGACTGTACACTGTCTGATAGATATATTTAAAATCGGTACAAAGAATCGAACAAATTCGTTTTTAGCGATTATTCAAGCAATTTATTAATACAAGATATTGGACACAAATTTCGGTAATTTGTGATTTATTCTTTATATTCATGGTTACTTCCTCTCATTCCTCCTTCTCCTCCTCCTCCTCCTCCTCTTCACCTTCCTCGTCCTCCCCTTCCACTCCCTCATCTTCTTTTTCAAAACCGCAAATTGGTAAGTTAAGTTCATCATTCTTCACCTGGCATCCTTGACGAATCTCATTAAAATAGGGGTGAGAAGTGGGGCAGTTAACATCCTGGGTCCTAGTCCCGTTTGTGCATATATAATAGCCTTGACATCCCGGTTGGGCCATGAATGACACGTCCATATTACCGCATCGGTCGAGTTCGCACACGTATTCTGCTGGCGTAACGCATTTACCATTGTCGGGATTAAAATGTAATCCCCTCGGGCAACTACCCCATACTGCTGTGGCGCCATCATCGGAGCAAAAGGCATATCCGTAACAAGTGCTCTCATCTCCCAAAAATTCCCTTCTGGTGCATGTTATTGAAGAAACGTCGGGTGTGTCAACGACGGGATGATTTGTACATGGTTTGTATGCTGGATCACAAAAGCCAGTAGCAGGATTAAAATTGCCATTGCTGCAAAAGCCTTGAATGCTTTTGACACCTCCAAGGCATAAAATGAAACCACCGCAATTGTCTGGATCCGCAACAAACGCACCGTCTGGTACGAGTCTACATACTGAATTGGCTATGCAACCACGATACTCTGTCGCATCGGGAAACATGCAACGGTCATCTTGAAAAACTTGATCACTCGGGCAACTGCCGCAATGGCTTTTACCGTTCTGGCATACACAATAGGAAGCGCAAGTCGTGGGATCCGCAAACAATGTGGCATTCACGAGTTGAGCACACCTGCCAATCGGTGTGCGACATTCAGATTTAGATGGTGCATTGCAAACGCCATTGGCAACATCGAATGAAAGATTGTCTGGACACTGACCTTGTGCGACGAGATTTCCTTCCTCGCACAAACCCCAACCTGTACAATCAATTGGATTTGCGATAAAGCCTGACACATATCGGCATGTTTCTGGCATTGTATAGGCCGAAACCATCATAGCCGATTGGATGGCAAAAATGCTAAACACCACGAACGCTACACGAGTATCTGCAAGGAAGGGAACGTTTTTTAAAAATGTTATATTAAAAGTATTAAATTCCACGATAAGATTTACGCAGGGGATTCAAAAAGTCTGCATTGCAATTCATTTCGTATTGTGTATATTTTTTTGTGTAATTTCACCTTTCATCGTGTCCGTCTCACTTGTATATCCTTTACCAAAGAACTGTATACAATTTATATGGTTAGCAATCGATCGGAAAGGCCGTCTCGAAAGTACTGATGGTGGAATAAGAGATGATGAGCTTTTTAAATACAATTGCCTACTCACTGCTCAATCAGAATCGAAATGGAAATAACGCGCCAACCAGATAAGCCGTTAATTAATAAATGTTTGTTCTGGCATTGCGCCTTTTTTCCGTTTCTTTTCCGATTCGCCATACTAAACGTTTTCTGATAAAACAACGGCATCATTGGATCGCGAATATCTTACAAATTGTGAGTTGTCAAATGTCGTTCAGCATTGTACATTATCAACAATGAATCTGTGTTAATGCGACGATGGCGAACCGCTTTGCCGACCGCAATGGGTCATTTATCGGCGACGGCGCTATCACAACAAAAACCCATATTCCAGAAAAGAACACACCTCTTACCAATTTATAATATATTAATTTTTATTGAGTGTAAATGGTATTCGTATGAACTGCTGTACGAATATCTGAGGCCATCAGGTAGTATATTTATATCCATATCTCAAAGTCGCCAGAACTGTATGTCAATTCCTATCTAGTCACGGACAAACCCACAGGCCTAAATAAATGAAGAACTAGTTCAATTGTAATTTCAGCAATACACTCACACGGAAACCATTTAATAATCACATTTGTATAGCAATAGACGTCTGTTGTGATTCGCGGTGAAATCCAATAAAGACCCTTTAAAGGTTCCTTTAAGTTTTCCACTTTATGGTAATAATTTTTTATCAATGTATTGGAATACTTTCAAGAATCACATTGCATACAGAAATGTTTTTCATTAGACTGGTACTCTTGTTTGAATTGTTTGATAACAAAGGAAAGAAGAGTATTTGAGCAATTTAAGATAATTTACTAGTTGGGTAGTTGATAGCACGTAGGTTATACGGGACCGTTTTGAATACATTGATAATGTTCCAAAAATGTTTCGCGCAACTAAAATGTAAGGCAAGACAGAGGCAACAACTTGCAGAAAATATTCAATACCTGAACAAAATATTTCTGAAACTTTTTACTGATGACATTGAGAAGAAATTGGAGGAAAATCCTACATTGTCGAGCATTGTTGGCGGACCATTGCTGTCGTTGCATTTCGTTCCCCTACAGTGGATTAATCACTACACCCTTATGAAAAATTGCAATAAGACTCACAAGTTTACCCACAATATAGGGGATTTATTTGATTTCGGCATATTGCCATAGCCCTGTGTCATGGTGGTCAATTATTGAGCAAATTTATGGTTAATTTGCATTCAACATTCTTAGCCGAATCGCAGAACTCGGCGTTTTGATCCCAACGCAATCCTTGCGGACATGACGTCAATACCGGCATACCCATTATACATATGTAATATTTGCTGCAATCCTTTTTATGCGGCAAATACACTTGACTATTGCTGGGACATGTTGGAATGATTGTTGTATCTGCTCGTGGGGTACTGGAGGCAATTTTATCAGTTGTTGCCTTTGTTGTTGTTGTAGTGGTTGCGTCACTATTACTAGTTGTTGTAATTGGTGCTGTTGTGGTGTCTGTTGCCAGCGGTGTTGTGTACTCGGAAGTCATAGTTGACGTGGGACTATAACCAGTCCATGTGGATTGCGTCGTTGGATCCGAAGATAATGTAGTGCCCGCCGTTGCGATTGTATAGCAAACTGTTGGCGGATACACCGGCGATGTGTGTGGCAAATAAGATGTTGAGTCTGATACTTGGGTAACGGTATGCGGGCGATCACTAGATGTGGTGCCGGCGCCATTCTCGTAGTTCTCGTTCTCAGGCAGATCATCGGTTTCCTCTCCCACCGCCATGCTGTAGCAAATAGCCATATCGCTCAGTTCGCATTCCTCAGTCAGATAGTTCCATAGGGTGCCACGACCACAATGGTGCTGATGTAAATGACCATAAGCACACACAAAATATTGACGGCAACTTCTCGGATGCGGCAAAAAATAGGCTCCGAAATGTCTACACTCTATGTGATGCGGATTATATTTGGCCATGGGGTCGGTGATCAGACCATTGCTTACATCGATGGCTATGAAAACGGGTCTCACAGGCGATTGTGACCATGGGTTCTTTTCAAAACTCTGGTCTGTAGACGTTTCGAATCCAGGCAACGACGATGCTGAGTTCGATGTGGACGCAACAGTATCGACAATGTTGCCGCGTATCGGCAGCTGCTCTTCGGCCACCTGATGTGTCTGAAATGCTCGTTATTGAATGCTATCAATGCACAGATTTGTGTTTCGAAATGCACCTTATCGATGTTGCAATTTGCGTACTGCGGCCAGTTACAGATTCTAAGCTTCGCATCGTACTCGAGGCCGTCGTCACAGTAGCGTATTAGTGCTCCGTCCAGAGTGCACTCAATGTATGACGAACAATCCAAAGGACTCGGTTTCACTTCGCCGTTCACCAGACCATCACAAAGGCTCTGAAAGGCCCGCACGGACATAAATTATTTCTTTATTTTTTCGACTAGAAATGTCATACTCACATAGATGTGACGGTCCTTTTGGGTGGTGACCTCACTGCAGGCACACCCGAAAAGTAACAAAAAAATTGCCCAATTATAGTTCATGGTTTTATTTCGCGCTGAATTCGCGTTCGAAATGTTGGGCTTCAACTGAAGCAAAAACCATTTTATATAATTTCATGTATAAAGCTGGGTGTGGGCGTGAGTGTTGAAGTTGTCATTTAATTGTTAGACAACTTGCGGTCGAACGTTATCGCATAATGTTCTCATCTCAATTTTACATGGTTTTTTAATAGTTTAATTTGATTTCACTGATTGCCATCGTATCGATAAAGCAGAACTAAACGAAATGCACATGAGTTGACAATCAAAACACCACAAAATCATCAAATGACAAATATGGGCATATAGACAAATATTCAAATGACATTGCACTCCCAGCTCAATGTATATATCATTTGTTAATCGTCGTACCCATATTGATCGATTGATTGAAATTTTATTCATAATTCGGCAATGGATTGCAAAATAAAAGCATACATTTAGGATTATGATATTTGTTATATTGCATTGCGGAGTCGAATTTTAAATTATTGATTGTAATTCTAACGTTTGGAAAGTTTAATAATTTCCCAACAACGACACAAAATCTAAAAAAAAATTGTTTATGATTTTTACAGAGTACCTTCCGGTAATCTACAATGATACAACTTTCGTATATAAAATAGATTAAGTTTTCAACAAGCCCAATTAAAATTATCTTTACTTGCTGATTAATTAACAACTTACACACTTGTTTGGCACTCAACGACCATAAAGTTTTATCTGGTTAAGTTCAAATTTTCAAATTGGCGTTGTCACAGGCCCATTCGAGTTAGATGGTGGTTTGAAGTGGCCAAAGCTTGAGCAATGTTCAGTCGGAAATTCAAAGTGCTATGGGTGTTATTCGCGTTCATTGCTGTCTTCGCGTACAGTTTTGCGGAATCACATGAGACAACACACGATGGATTTGTGCATCGCATACGCGACACGTTTGCCAAATTTCATTTCAAATCCAAAATAAATTTGACAGCGTATCTTACTAATACGGTGGAGAATAACGAGACGATCCAACGCAGACGCATTATCTGGCGGCAATTGACTAAATCAATATTTGCTTGAGCGATCTTCACTCGCGAGGTGGATAGAAGTGCGAACTAGTTCTGTCGAATGTGCAAAGATCACAAGAAAGGGTAACTGGTTTTTTTCTATTCGTATTACAATTTCATAACATAATGAGTGTTAATGATAATTAATTTTATATTAACGGAATAGCAATCTCTTGTGAACAAATTTGCGTCAATAAACACAAATAAATTCGTATTTCTGTCCTTTTTTGTTTTCAAGTCGAAATTAAGGCAACAGGACAACTGGCGAATTCTTTGAGGAAACAGAGGGAAAGGCCCGCGTGTGACTGTTGTACCTGATTGAAAATACAATCGTTGCGATGGTACCACTTTCAATTGGGAGAAGGCTGTCGAAACAGAAAAGAAATGGGAAATTTTCATTTTGTAGAATTGCTACATGGCCTATGAAACTTCGTCAAGCTTTCACTCGTTTCATAAATGCGGAAATTTCTTCTTGGTAGATTCATTGAAATTTCTTATCATCTTTTTCTGTCCAATCGTAACATTATAAAATGATTCTATTTGGCATAATAATAGCCTCCTCCGTATGTCTTCGTAACCCATATCGTTTGTGAGACTTTGATGAAATTTCTTTAATAGCCAGTGATTGGTGAAAGTTATTAAACAATAAAGATTAAGTAAAAAAATACACGCTTCTTCTTCACGATTAGACAGAGTTGTATTATTAAAGCTGGAATACTATATATTAGTTTGATTAACTTTCATGTTTTTCTTTTGTGTTGTGTATTCTGAATTGTAGTGAGTATCTCGTAATGGAATTTTGACAATTGCCCTATCTGAGTGTATTGGAAATTCATATATTAAGGGTGCCCTCAATATTGTAAAACAAGATTTGTTTGGATGTATGGTCAATAATCGAAATAATAACATGATAAAATCGTAAATTTATCGAACGTACTACATATGTGGAGTATATAGAATTTCAGGAATAAATTTTCGCGATTATAAAATTCTGGATGAGGACTTTTTTCAAGGAACGAGACAACACAACAAATTAGTGATATCACTTAGACGAAGGACACAAAAATGAATGCTATTCCACAAAATCGTACATCGATTGAACAAAAAACATTTACGTTCATAGAGCAATTAAAAGGACGCACGGCGGAAGGCACTCTAGATATCTAGAAAATCAATGAAAGTGTGTATCGTCCTAGTTATTAGAGCTATTTTTAATGAACATGTTGAAATTTTATATGGTCTTCCCATATAAAGCTTTTAACAAAAAGGTAAAACATGCCAAAAGTTAAATTAAGCATATAATTTTGATCAGTTTTAGCATTGTTCATCTGATTGAATTCAAATTGATAACAGCTTCGAAAGCCAACGTCAATGAATTGCAACGTCGCCAGACCTGAGAGAAGCATAGTGAACGCCCTATGGTTTGTCAGAAACTTCGTCAATCATCACATTTGGTTATACCTGCAATTTTAAGGGAGATCTTAGATAAAGTATACGATACAACAGTCGAATCGAAGGCCACAAATACTACCCGGCGGTCAACCAGCTGGACAATAGCCGTCACATCCGCTGACTCACTCACTACATCTCCCGCCAGCTCCCTCTATCCAATTGTACAATTTTTTTTAACTTTTTCTTTGCGAAATATGGAACGTTTCTGTTAACCCGGAAAAGAACATTTTGGTATCGGAAGAACTCCTTGTTTCTGAAGGAAGTAAAGGGGCACGCAACTCGTATTCTCACAACAAAGCCGCTAACGGTGAAAGTTCATTGCAGTTGAAGTTGGTGAAGACAACGAAGACGGCAAATATAGATATAGAAGTTATCGAATATCGAATACATCGATGCGAAAGACGTAGTAGATGCTGAAGATAGAAAATACATAGAAGATGTCGAAGAAATAGATCATATCAATTACACCATAGTCTTCGTACTTCGTGAAAATGGCGAAGATATAGAAATTATGGAATCAGTCGAATTTGTCCAAAACATCGTATATGGTGAAGATGCCGAAGATATAGAACATATCGAATGCGTCGGAAATACCAAAGACATCGTTGATGATGAAAATGCCAAAAACATCGAAGATGCCAAAGAAATGGGAGTTATCGAATACATGGTTTATGCGGTACACATCGTTGATAATGAAGATGCCAAATATATAGAATGTAACGTGTACGTCGCAAATGCCAAATACATCGTTTATGTTGAAGAAGCCAAAGACAAGAGATGCTGAAGACATAGAACATGTCGAAGATGTAGAATATATCGAAGTTATAGATATCGAAGATAGGAAAACTATGATGACGCAACAAAAGAATTTGCTTAAGCTGTATATAAAAAAGCAAGGAATGCTCGTTTTCTTTTTAGTATCTCAAATATTAAATATATTCTAAATTTGTTTAATTACGATTAGACAATATGTTTTTTTTTATACATATCTATGTATATATATTGTTACAGAAGAGATGAGAGACGAATATCTTACACTAAAAACAAAAGCAATGCCTAACTATCAAAAGATGACTAAAATAACTTGAAGGTAAGATGTTGTTCCTCAACAAAGGTTCCTCTCTTGCTTTCCAGATATCCTCATATTCATTACAGGTTCAACAAGGCAATGTAATCACCCAGTAATACACTGTTACACACAGGATGTCAACAACGTCAACTACGAGTTTATACAGTTAATTATCAGTTTACAGCTCATTCTGTCAATAAATCTTCTGATCAATCAATCTGTACTTAACTCAACCAACAAGAAAGACCATCTCCTACCACACAACTTAATATCACATATTGCCTGAGCAAGCAGGATCGAGTGTGTCGGATCAAATCAATAATAAGAAAAGATTCCAAATACTTTCATATAAGGAACACAACAACCCAAACGATGAAGAGAAGAAAAATACGAACTAAGTTTGATGGGTTATAACGATGGGTTATACGAACTAAGTTTGATGGGTTATAAGGCGACCAATTTTCAAAACGAGACGTTCTGGTAAATCCTTAAATATTTGAACGTTTATAAAGCAAAAATATGAAAATTTTTGGTGAAGGTATAAAAAGTTCCTGAAATGTATCCGCATCATTCTGTATAATATAATTACTATCTTGATCAGCCTCTTAACATTGATACTTACCAAGCTTAATAAGCAGAACAAATATCGTTTTATATTGCACTTTGGAACGCAAGCGGACTCAAACAACACATTCTAGAACTTACCTCATTAATTCGCATTCGACATCAGATTGTCCAAACTAGAAGGCATAGAAAACAATGACAACCGTCAAGATTTCCATAAGACAAAGCCAGATTTAACCAGCCATCATAAGTTCTCAAGAATATGCTGAGAAAACAGAACGAAAAGAGGTTTAAGAAGCACATCTAGCAAATCTAGGATCACGATGGAAAGAGCGCTCAGCTCTCACCTAAAGAATGTTAGACCCCTTTTGGTTGAAATGAAAATTGGCAATTTCGAGAATTTAAGATTTATTAAATTAACCAAAATAATAAGTATTATTATGTGTAGACAACACCGGTATATATATCTAAATATGTTAATAGATATTTATCTTTCCATATTTATTATATACTTATAAATATATATATATATATTTATGTATTCCACTGTGCTATTATGGTATTTTCAACTAAAACGCACTTTCATGATCAAAGATATATATTTTAGTATTCGTCCCATTTAAAACCAACCATATCCGTATATGTATGCTTAGCATTATTATTCGTTAGTTGGATCCAACGGCGATGCCTTTTTTAATAAATGTGGAACGCCCGATGAGGTTGAGTGGAGTAGAAGAAAAAGACTTTGGTTGGGATGGGGTGGGTTTGGATTGAAGGAATTTGTGATTTGTGTTATTTGCGAAATAACATTTAGCGTCTTCGCTTAGAGTCCTGGCGTCTACGTTCCTCCTGCAAGGTACCGAAAATATAACACATAAGTATACAAATGTAAGGATTGAAAAAATTCATAAAATGATTGCCACATAATTGCCCTTCGTCGACGTGCCTCACGTTGCAGAGTCTAAATGCACAGTTTTCTGAACGGATGAGCGCACCACTTTCAAAGGGCAACCAAGTGCGAACAGTGTCTGTTATTCAATAACAAATAGTAATACCATGAGGATGAACGGGGTTCTTCATTGTTTAGTTCATTCATCCAGCGCATTGTTCGTTCTTATTATCTCTTATTCTAAATGTTCCGATGCAATAGTTTTACTGATTTTTCTTTTTTTAATTTTGGAATTTGGAAACGTTTTAATGAATTATTTGTTTCGACTTGAGCGTTGGTTGAAATTCAACAATCGTGTTTTGCTAGTTTACTAGAAAGACCAGATATCTAGGAAAGCAAATGTTCTTTTAGCTGAAAAACGATTTAACTCAAATTGTAAAATAAACTAACACACATACACACACACACACACACACACAATGCAAGTACTTTGCCCTGTATTATAAGATTTTTATAAACTTCGACGGAGATCCCACTTGAACGACATACATATCAACGACAATCCAGCAAACGTACCTTCTGGGTGAGTATGATGAGGAGGCGTCTGAACATGCTCAAGACATCGAAGAATAAGTCCAATGCATGCTGGACAACGTCCCGGTTACCGGAGCGGCATTTCTCAATAATGTTCTGGGTGTCGAACAGAACGAACGCCGCCATAACAAATACGCCGATATACAGTTGAGTCTGCAAAATGCATAAGTCCATAAATGAAATGTACACAAGAATGGCTAGGGGGAGTTCCAGAGAAATGAACTCTAAACGTTACCAATTGAACGAATTGTGATTGGAAAAACATGTTGAACAGCGTGAGTATGGCCATCGTATTGATCACGCTCACGAGCAGTCCACCCAAGTACAAGTATTTTCCGCGTTCGGCGAAGAGAGCGGCCAGCGACAGCGAAACAAATGTAATGACCGTGCCGGCAAGGGCGGTCAGAATGATGGCCGGATTTATGGATATAATGTATTGCATCAGTGGGCCCAGAGTCTGGCCCGAACAAAAGCCAAACGACATCAGCATACCCAAGCGGGCGTAGTAGTTTTTGCCGTTGTCGCGATAAAAGTGCAAACTCAGAACCAGCACCAGCGATGCCAACGCCGCTAATATACCGAAATCGATCAAATTGTTCATTTGCAATATAGCGCCGATTGCAGTGGATGCTGTTGTCCCGCCCAGCACCATGTACACCTTAGCCAAATGTTGGCGCACGAACGGCTCACTGTAGAAATGCAACAACCATTAGCTTTGAGTATGATGTTTATGTACAGAATAAGAGGGAGAGAGAGAGTGCGACTGCACTTGACTAATGCGATACATACACGTCACATTCAACATTCGGTATATTGCACGCACAAATGTTTGTCTATATATGCATGTTATTGGGGGTACTTACTATTTCTCGGTAAAACCGCGGGCCAAACCCTGGAATTTTGCGTTTATTGATGACATGAAATCCGCTTGGGCCATTGTGAATGTTTTAGGGGACTTAAACTTTGACCGCTAAATATTATTCACTGAAATTTTGGGGGTTTATTGCCGTACGAGGTAGTCGTAGTTCTATTTCAGTAAGCAAAAATTCTCGTTGTGACAAATCAATTTCAAATTGATATACTTCAACTTACATATTTTTACTCTGCCTTTTTATTTGGAAAGGAATGCGCTACTGCGTTAATTTACAATTTTCCACTCTGACAAATAAACAATATATGATGAAATTACTGGAAACGACTGGGAGAATCAATGCAACAATAATGAAAAACACGTCAAGTATAATAATGCACAGTGCTGCCACCCTGTGCACGCAAAATGTACAAAAAATGCATAAACAAAACTTGCATATACATTATACCATAGAGCAACGAATATATCGGTCTCAACGATACTAACATTTGTTTTCGTTCACCAATATGATTTATGAAATATGACCAATATACAATTTGTGAAAACTTATAGTATGCCCTTGGGCCATAAAACGGCAAAAAAGTTAATACTCTTTTCGGTCCGTTGGGGTCAAAATCCCCGAAACCTAGAGTCCAACTTGGTGTTGTATATTAATTCGTTCTAAACTGACATTACGTCATAAAGCAAAACGCATTCGCGTTCTTGGTCGGGCAGTAAACACAAATGAAACATTGAAAATAATAAATTAATTATTAAATTGATTCAGTCTAGTAGTAAATATTAAGTAGTCTTTAAATAAGTTATGTTATAAATAAGATTAAAACTTTGAGTTCCGCACAAATATAGGTTAAGTCAAACTATTTGTATATATCCCTTTCAGGGTTGCTTTCGAATAAAAAAAAAAAAAAAAAAAAAAAAAAAAAAAATTGATATTATTATTATACAAGTCTTATTGTAACAAGTCTTTTTGTGGCATCGTGTTCAACCAGGTAAAATGCCTCTTGTGGTTTGAAGATGTGAAACGTTAGCTTACCTATTTCTTTAACCTTTTCAACTATTCTAATGTAGAACCTCATATGTAAATATAAGGGTGTCCATGCTTGCGACATGCAAGGCAGTAATTTTATCTGCGCTTATGCAGATTAGTGTTGTTGTTTTGAACATTTTTCTCACCTGGGATTTGACGACAAGTGCAGCACTATATCGTGAGAGCAAAGTGAGATTGGTAAAATGTATCGACTTATCCTTTTCTATCCACTTCTTTCAGTGAAGAAGTTGTCATATACCCGTTCTTCACTGAGTTTCCTATAATGTAATATAGCATGTGATTTTGAGAATATTCATCATATTAATGATTCAGACAAACGGTTCAAAGTTGCTCTGTACGAGGTAAAAAAAGGGAATAAGAGATTAGCTTGAACAGCCTGAACCAAGATGTGCTCCTTCAAATGGACCTTCCAATCCTATTGAGGGTGATGACGTAAGAAGAAAGTTAACTCTTCCCTTTCTGGTTTCATGTGTTCTTTACACTGGAGTTTTATAGTGTTTGATGTCGTTAAGTTGTATGTTCTCCAGAGTTAGTCGAATCCGTCCGTGCTAGTCGAATCACGATCACATCTAAACGCACTAGCATTGGGATCGACCGGTATGACTAGACCTAATTTGGTGATTTTTCAGGTTTGGCTGTCATGATCACTTCAGCTAATTTCTCAAAACATAGGTGTATGTTGTATATAGTTGTAGAAGTCCATTATGAATTTAATGTTATATTACTATTTAATATCTTTTACATTTATTTGAGATTAGAAGAGTAGAAACCAATTCAATGCTATACACACCCTATGCAACAGGATGATTTCTGATTGATTGTTATTATTTTTATATTTGTATAATATAATATAAATATATAATTTATATTCTAAAACGGTTTCTCATCCACACAATACTTGTAGAAACTATTTCAAGCATCATCATAATCGTCTTTGACAATCTTCATAATCATGTAACACAATTGACTTATGTACACATTCCTTTTGTGGGCACATACAATTTGGAGTAAAAAACCAAATCAATTTGGAACGTAAAAGTAAGCCGACTTGTTCACATGCACAAATTAGTAGGGTGGAGGTTGGTGTTGGTATTGTTGTGTCATGATATTCGGTTGATTTGGCATTTGTCGCTGCAATTGAGCAACCAAATTTGGCGTTTGCTGTTGTCCCATGCTCGGATTCTGTGTCTGGCCAATGGTATTTGCGCCGGGGTTTTGCGGTCCCATACCTGAAAGGAAATCGAATTAATTGCATGGACAATGCGATGATTATCTGCGGGTACCTTGCATTTGCATCATTTGATGGTGGAGACGTTGCTGTTGCTGAAATTGTTGCTGTGACGACACAACGTTGGGCTTGCCTCCGGAGCTCTGCTGTCGCGAATATGGAGGTACGGCGTTCTGGCCCATCATCGTGACGTTCGGTGCCTGACTCATGTATTGGCCACGGTTGGCGCCCATCTGGGCGGGTCCGCGTTGCTGCTGCGCCATGAAATCGGCCTGATTGTTCCGTTGGGCCATCTGATTGAAGCCGCCCATCATAGCGGTCTGCTGATTTGGTCCGGTCTGGGCCATACCCTGTTGTTGGTATTGATTGAAGTTCTGGAATTGATTTGGGCTCTGATTCACCATGCCCGCATTCATGCCGCTCCCGCCACTGCCTACCCCTACCCCAACTCCACCCACTCCGACACTAACATTCTGTGGCATCATGCCGCCGGCATTCACCAAACCCGATTGGGCCTGTGAGCCCATCAGGTTCGTGTTGCTATTGTTGCCAGCCCCACCCATCTGGGCCATAGTCATTGCCTGTGCATTGCCTTGGGCGTTCATGCCCTGTGCCATTTGCTGTTGTTGCATCATGCTGTTGGGGTTGAGGGCCTGCCCAATGCCCACGCCACTCATGCCGGGGCCCATCTGATTGGAGGCCATCTGGCTGGCCGCAATCTGATTGGGGGCCATCTGGTTGGGCGCCATCTGGTTGGGGGCCATCTGATTGGGGGCCATCGGATTGGGTGAGATCTGGTTCGGGGCCATAGCACGCAAGTTGTTGCGTGCGAACTGCTGTTGCTGAACCTGCTGCTGTTGCTGCTGGACCGCTGCGAGGCCGCTCTGCTGTTGCGGCTGCATGCCACCGGCTTGGCGTTGTTGCTGTTGCATGGCCGAGAACGCAGCTGTATTCGCCTGATTAAAGGAAGGCTGGCGCTGGCGCAACATATTGGAAAGGGCCTGCTTGGAATTGTTCAAGGGAGGACGTTCGAAGCGGTTCACTGAAAAACACACGGAACGTCATGGAGCTGTGTTCGGGTGTCATGTCGTTAGTATCTTACTTTGTTGCATGGTTTGCTGTTGATAGAATTGTTGTTGTTGTTGTTGCTGCTGCTGTTGTTGTTGTTGCATAGGATGGTATTGATTTTGGCCTGGCCATTGCTGTTGCTGTTGATTATGGCCGGGTTGTTGCATCACTTGCGGTCCCCCACCCATGAAGCCCATTTGCGCGGCGGACGTCTGTTGCGGATTGCCTGAATTGAGCTGCTGTTGCAGATTACTGGGCACCGATTGCATCTGCTGCTGCTGCAACATCCCACTTGGTGTGCCCTGCATCATTTGATTGGGCGCAAACTGTTGCATATTCACCTGCGAACAAGAGTACATTATTCACGGAAATGGTTTAAGACATATATGCAAACTTTGTGTTTGCTCAATGATGTTGATGTAAACTACAGATTGCCAAGCATAATTCATACTGTCAAAATGACAACGAATGATTCCTACTTCAATTGTGGCAGTTTTGCATACGAGTTCATGGAATGATCAATATGGCACACACACATACAATACACAATACGATGAAGGAGCCCAACATTGTGTGTCTGGTCAGAGGGATGCCTTACCTGCATATTCATTTGCATTTGACCCATTTGATTGGGATTCATTTGTTGTTGTTGTTGTTGGGGTGTTTGTTGCGGTTGCTGCTGTTGTTGCTGTTGCTGCAATTGTGATTGCTGCTGTTGTTGTTGCTGCTGTTGATGTTGCATTTGTGATTGCTGTTGGGGTTGCTGCTGCTGTTGTTGTTGCTGCTGTTGTTGTTGTTGCTGCTGCTGCACAGTTAGTTGATTTTGTGTTTGGGTATTGACTGGTGGAGTTTTCGGATTCTTGGGCTTACGCTTGCGGGTAGTGCCCTTGCCACGACCACGACCCGTTACCACAGCACTGGGCGATTGATCCACCGACGACGGTGTGTCCGCTTTCATTTCGTCTTTCTGTTATTGCCCCAGCGAGACAAACAATAGGCGCAGAAATCAAGCAAAACACAATCGTTAACATTTCACTAACAAACTTACAATGCAGATTTTCTCCGGCACTGGCTCAATGTCCTCGGGCGGTAGTGGCAAAGGCTCATAGTAATAGCTGTTCGGCTTTACAAGGCTGTGCGTGTGATAGCGCATGTTGCGATGCGCCTCCTCGTAGGCCAATGGCTTGCGTTCCATTTTGACGGCCCCGAACCAAACCCACGACAAGGGAGCGGGATTCTTGTGACCCTCCAATATGTCCCACACACTAATGCGTTGCTTATCCGAAATCCGCAACTGCTTCTTGTCAATGTCGCACATGTTGCCTTTCGTGTCCACTCCGGCCGGTTCGCAGGAAATCACCTAAACGGTACAATCGAGATGTAACTATCAAAATGTACGGCAACTGCGTGCTACGGCATACATACCTCGGTGGTCTGCTTGTACAGCGGCAACAGTTGCCGAATTACCTTTATGGAGGCGTTGTTTTTCTCGCCAATTTCCTTCTTGAGTTTCTTCATAAGATTCAAATAAAGTTTCTTGTTCTCGTCACGGTCAGATTGATCGGACACCAGCGTCGAATGCACCAAGGTGGCCAGCATATCGACGACGCTCGTGAACAGTTCCCTGGAAAAATGTAAAATGTTGCAGCAAATCGCTGAGAAACACAGTTGCAGTCTTACCTATTCGTGCACAAATCTATGACGCCCTGGCAAACTAGTTGAGCCAACAAGATAGCCCAATCTGTCGTCAAGGTGCCGTTCTTTTGTATAGTGTCAAAGATGCCGCCCACCAAGGAGAAACGCAGCTGCAGTGCATCCAGAAGCTCATCACGTCCCTGAGTATCGTCCATGCCGTTGACAGCGTCGAACTGTAACAATATGAAAACACGAACAAATCAAAAAATTTGTATGTCAACACAAACAAGCACGAATCTCGTCTCGTACCTCGGTAAAGGATTGCAGGCACTGCGACAACTGTGAGTAAAGTGAACTGAGAAGGCTCTCCTTGTACTCGTCTTGGCCCTTGAGGCAGGTCAATATCAATCCCAAAAAGGGCTGATAGTTCAATGGGGTCTTCTTGGATCGAGCAGTGTTCGTACTGCCGTTCGTGGGATTGCTGTTGTAGTAGTTACCAATTACGCTGACACAGCTGGTTGGCTTTTCGCGCTCGTCTCCGCTGCCCGAACTGTTGTTGTCCACCTTGGGGGCCTTGGAGAAGTAATTCATGCTTTCCAGCACCTGGCCGGCCACACGCAGAATACGTCCCTGGACCGCCGATGTCAACTTCGCCACCAGCGGCTCGACCAGCCAAGTGGATGGTTTCGGTCTGTATTCAATTTTGTCGCTCGTTATGCGGACGGGCAACTCCTCCATTTGGAACACATCGATGGCGGCCCGGGCAACCGTGTCCAGCCAGGTGCTCAGCTCGACGGGATTATTAACGGACTGACGGTACATGAGCTGCAGGTCCAACCACGATATCCGCAACGTCCATTGGCCCAGGTTCTCCAGTATGCGCACGATCATTGCGCGCTGATCCATCTCGGCGATTATGTTGTACTCAGCCTCCGGATAGCAGATCATGTGCAACACCCTTTGCACTTGCTTCGTGGTGAGCATGTCGTCAATGATCATGTCGCATAGTTTCTCCGCATGCTTGAGACAACGCTCGAGCACATGCTCCTGGGCGCAAATCTGCTTGAGCACATGGTGGGCGAATTCCAGTAACGGTATTTGATCGTTGGTGGCCGACGGTAGCGGCATTATTGTGGGCTGGGCGAGGCTTTGATCCAGCTCGTTGCCCATGCTAGTCAGATCACTGGTGCCTAGAATTTGGCTCAGATCTACTGGGCGTTCGTTGCTTTTGGGCGTGCTGCCAGGATGGACGGGTGTATTGAAGCCGCTGTGCTTGCCGCTCCCGAATGTTGAGCCGCCGGCCCCCACTACGCCCATCAGTGTGGACGGTGTGTTCATGGCGGTCGTGTCCACCACAATCAGGATCGCCTTCAGCACAGCCAGAACGGCGCCGATCGGAATGTTCTTGTGCGCCCCGATCAGCAGATGGCGATCACAGCTCAATTTGATGTTGAACGCACTTCCGACCGTGTTAATGGGATTGGGGGATGTGCTCACTGAGTACATGCCCGGTTGGGGTATCTCAATTGTTTTGAACAGCTTCAGCACCAGATGACACGTGAGCCGCGCCTCTGCCTCCGCGTCCGCTGTGTTCTCGACGGCATGGGCAAGCGCCCTTAAAGCAAATTTTTCCACAAAGTCGGTGAGCGAGAAGCAGTTGCGTGCCACCAGTATGCAAATGAACACGGCCAGCGAATTGTGAATCTTACTTTGATGAATGTCCACTTGGCTAAAGAGATGCGGATACCGGGGCTCCTTTGTGGCTGTGCAAAGGCTTTGCAATGCGAAGATCCACTCCTCGGATAGGGCATTGCAGAAGGCCGTTAGTTCGGCACAAGAGATCGCAATATCATTCAGACGATCGTTGTCGGTCTCCCGGCAGACAGCCACAATGGCGTTCGATACGAAACTGTAGAGGTTGCACGGTGATCCGCGCAGTTGATTCACCCACAACGGGTCTATTTTGCCACCTCGCTTCGGTGATGCGAAGAGCTGTTCCTGCATGAATTGCGGATTGTAGGCGGGCGGCACAATGCTACAAAATGCAATTAGTCCCTTAAGTAAGCTGTAATTAGCAGATGATTTGGTGGCTCACACGACTTACCCAATTTGTTCGGGCGCATTCAATATATCCTTAAACTTCTTGATCACACTCATCTGCTGAAAGTACTCGGGCTCCTGGTCCTTGCCCTTCAAAATTACGCACAACTCATAGAGGTCGCTCAGGTACGCAGTGATGCAGCGTTCCGCGGAGCTACACTCGCGCGGGTTCGTCACATGCTTAATGGTCTTGCACAAGCCCTCGAACACGGACACCGTCTGCTCTGGCGACAACAGCAGACAGCTGTGGTAGCGCCGCAATATGCCCACTATGTAGAGGCCCAGTGATGCCGTGTAGCTGCGCACCAGGTTCGATTTCTTGGCATGCAACTGGTTCTCCACCTCGGGCAGCTCCTTGAGGATCTGGTCACACAGCTCCAATAAGCCGTAAACATTTAGAGCCATCTCCATCAGATCGAACAGAAAGGCGACATGCTCCTGCACTGGCAGATAGTTATTGCTGCCCGAGGCGAAACTGTTCAGCTGCTCGAGCACGGTGGCCGCACACTGCGAGGTCACCACATGCTGATCGAAATAGGCCATGTTCTGGCACTTGCTGGTGGTGGCCTCGAAATTGAACTCGTTGCGGGAGTGCTTCTTCACTTTGCCGCCTTCGGCAACGTCGATGCTAAACTTCTTCGAGAACAGCTTGCAGATTTCCTTGGACATTTTCTTGACGGCGTGCTTCTTCTCGTCCCGCTCCTTGCCCACACCGAACAACAGAATGTACCGTTGATTCGACTCGTTGCTGTACGGCATGGTCGGGTCTTCCTGCGGTATGGGAAAGTGTTTCGTATAAATGAAATGACGTGAAATCGGCGGCTCGCAACAGCCGGTGCTGGAGTGGTCTGGTATTTTGGGACTGTCCTGAGCTTCGAGGGCACTCTGCTGCCCTTTCTCCTTGATGTTCTGCACAATCTTATCGAGCTCATCATCGACGTTCGAGTCATCGAAATCTGTAGGCTTGAAGTCAAGGCCCGACGGGAAATCATCGTCGAAACTGTGTGTGGGAGGTGACGGTTTGTTGGAGACCGGTCCGGTGCCCGAAATTGTGGTGGGCGGTGTGACCGTCTTGCTGGATAGGCCACCGCTTCCACCGCCCCCAACACCACCACCACTGCCACTTCCACTACCACCACCGCCGGCACCATTCTCCAGCAGAAGATCACCACGCGAAATAAGCGTATGCATGTATGCGTTATGCGAGAAAACATCGTGCCGTATCAGAGCGCTGAACAAATGCACGAGGTTCGTGAATTGTGTACGATTTTGGAGCGATCCGTTCTCGTCGAGCACGGGAGCGTCGTGGTCCAAGAAGTCCATTAGCACTGACTGAAAAACAGGAAGGCCGCCAATTAGACCAACACCCGAAGCCACCGAATCCTTGTCATCATTCGCGTTCCCAATGTTCGCACCACAATTCCCTCCCCCATTCGACGAGGAGCCGTTCATTGTGTATTGCTCGTTGTCCGGATTCGAAGTGACGTCGATTTGACGCTTGTCCAATAGAATGGCCACTGCGATCGCCCGATGTTCGCCCCATCTGAAATTGCCCCAAAGTAGATGCTAACAACTGTCGAAATGTGAATGTGTGCAATGATGTTCACCTTTGGCTGGACACTGCCCACTCGCAGAGAATCTTAACTGTGGTGGCATCCTGTTTGGGATCGTAGTCGAGACGGACCTCCTTCACCTCCTCATTGCCGTTCACCTCACGACGCACCGGTATGAACAGCGGGAATATGCTGTTATACAGGGACTCAATCGAGTTGTTCGGCTCCATGCGTTCAAAGCAATGCGTATCCAGATGGTCCAATATCTGTAGCACACTCGAGTACGAATTATTACTAGTGTTCACCCATTTTTCGGCAAACCACCGGTTTTGAGCGTGCTTCGAACGCACCACTATCTCGCCTTCAACCGCGCGCAATTGCTTTCGGATCTCCATGTTGGTGTATTCGCAACGCGCTGGCATTGGCAACAGAGACGGCGCGATCGGCAGATGATCGAGCGGGCTACCGGTCAGTGCGGACGGGGAACGGTTCTCGCTAACCACACAGCGAACCATAGCGGTGGGACATTCAATTGTGATTATCTGCAGGATGGAGCTCAAATACAAAATGATGTCGCGGTGATGAGCGCAATTCATGTACTCGTTAATGGACGCCTCGTACGGATCGAAGACGGCAGAGTGCTTCTTGTCCTCATCGTCGACCTCCATGGGCAGCACACCGTTCGGATGCTTTGCGCTCTTCGACAGCGTATGCTGGTCCAAGCCGGAGTTTAGCAGATTTGCCAGCTTCTTCGTCACAATGTAGGCCATTTTGCGGCAAAGGCGTTCCGATTGTACAAAGTCGTGCATATACTGTAAGGCAAACGTCAGTACGAGTTTCTTGACCGCTTCGTCGAAGGCAGCCTGAGTTCGCATTTTGTCGAGCAACTCCAGTATCCAGTGTAGAAACTCCTGGCGATCCAAGAGCGCTTCTTCGTACATGTACTTACTGAGCTGAGTACAGTACTTCCAGTATTTGAGGGCATTACGGCTGTCTTCGAAATTGCTGCCCACACCTGAAATAGAAGAACCTGTGGGGGCAGAGCCGGAACCTTGCAGACTGCTCGACCCGCCGGAATTGCTGGTGGGGCCGTGTGGACCTCCCAACGAGCCTACCGAATTCGGTTGGCTATTGGCCGGACTGTGTATGGGTACGGGACTAGACAACGAGGGTACTACCATGCCGGCGCCGCCATGTGAGGTCGAATTCTGGCCTTGTGCTCCCCAGCCGGATGTAATACTTGGTTTGTCGTTGGAATCTGTAAACATAAGCGTCTATCAATTGTAGCTAACAATAACAACATAATTAGAGAGTTTGAACATACTTTGGTGGTAATACTCTTGAAGTTTTTGCAACAGCTCCTTCATGAACTTAATCATGTTGCTCGTCCATTCGGCGGCCGGATCGTAAATGCTGCGTTTCTTGTTCTTCGACTCGGTGAAGCTGAGCGTGTACGCGGCACTCAGCTTAATAAACCAAGTGGCCCGCTGCATGTTCACTTGATTGTCGCACAGCGTTATAAAGATGTCGTCCTTCTTGTTGAAGAACGGTGCTCGTTTAGCGAGACTCAGCAACGGCTTGTTGCCGGCCAGGTCTCGAAACCACGAGTCTAAGGTGATTTTGGTGCGCGGCGACACCGGCCAAAAGTTGTCTTTGCAATTTATTTGCTGTTTCTTGCGCACCGTATCTTGCAAAGTCATGAACTCCTCCTTTTTGGCGAGAATCCCATTGTAGAAGGCAACCACCTTGCTGGCATTGACATTGGAATTGTGCGCTGTGCCAAACTCATCTAAATCTCAAATAAAGAACACACGCAAGTACCCACACATACACATGCAAAAATAATAAACCATGATTTGGAAAACCAAACGGAACATTTAAGTGTCATTTAAATACCAACCGGATAGTGCATGAAATGCAATGAAGCCGTGTTTGACATTGGCCGGAGTCAGTTCGTCTTCTCGCTGCTTGCTATTCTGCGGGTATACATCGGGCGGGCCCAAACGGGCCTTTTTCAGCGGACGTTTCTCTTGCAGTGCGGTGAGCATTTTGTCGAGGCACTCCAAAACGCCCGCACACAAATATAACTTGCACAAACAAAATACGATAGAAGTAGCAACACTCTTTTACTGAATTTATTTATTTACTTTTCATCCATCACGAAATACAAACTAAACACACAATCTGACGCCACAAAGCAATATACCGAAGACAGGATGACCTATGTGATAAAATAAATGTTCTCATACATATAACTTAATATGGCCCGTGTATATTTTAGTGCTGGCAGTTCCTTGCGGTTACAGTTCAGCGGCCCGCTGTCACGCTTGACAGTTCTGTGTATGTATCTATCTCGTCTACCTATCTCATCAATGCTTCTCGGCATTTTCGGCACAACATTAAATATGGCGATTTTTTTTGCCTAAACGCTTCCCAATTTACTAGGTGAACATTGAAAAGTGATTTTTGGATTTTACTCGACATACAAAACTGACTGTGGAACTGTTTCGATAGGACACTCCGAAGCAGTTCCCGCAATTACCCGGTACAGCTGATTAAAGTCTGCATTAGAGCCGAATTCGAGCATGGCGGGCGGTATCACTCCTCGCGTGATTCAGGTCACCAACATTGCACCCCAAGCGACCAAGGACCAAATGCAAACGCTTTTCGGGTATATCGGAAAAATTGATGAAATTCGCCTCTATCCTACGGTTCGCGATGTCTCTTGTCCGGTGCAGTCACGCATCTGCTATATCAAATATTCGGACAGTAGCTGTGTCTCCGTTGCACAGCATCTTACCAATACCGTATTCATTGATCGTGCCCTAATTGTTATTCCTGTGCTAGCCATACCCGAAGAGTACCGAGCGCTTGAGATGTCCAAGAATGGCACAATCGTGCCAGGTCTGCAAAAAATGGACTCCAAGTTGCCGCCGGAGGTGACCAATCGGGTTGAAGGCCAATCGCCACAGCAGGTACGAAATACGACACATGCTAAATGCATATTCTTGAAATCGATTAGCTTTGATATCATATCGCTTCCAGGTTATTAAGACATACGATCCGAAGCTGGTTGACAACAATTTGCCAGAGTATCCGGCATTGCCGTCGTTTTATGATGCTCGCAAAATCGAAGAGATTCGTCGCACCGTTATCGTTTGCGATGTGAGAAACGAATGGCGGCTGGACGACCTCATGGAATGCTTTCAGCGATCCGGAGAGGTGAAGTATGCTCGTTGGGCCGAAAAGGAAAACAAAACGTATTGCATGATTGAGTTTTGCGAACAGCCGAGTATTATTCATGCGCTGAAAATGCAGGGACAGGAATTCAAGAACGGTTATCTGAACGTATACCATGCCACAGATGCCATTGCTAAGCCGGAGGCGAAATCCAATGAGGCTGCTCAAGCGGAAATCGAGGAGGCAATGACAATTGTGAAAGAGGCCCAGAGCATGATATCGGCAGCCATTGACCCGGTCATTGGCATGCTCGCCAAGGACAAGCGACGCCGCTCGCGGTCTCGTTCTCGTTCGCGCGATCGTCGCACAAGCCGATCCCGGTCGCATCGGTCCAGGTCACGACGTCGCTCACGCTCTCGCGTTCGCAAGCACTCGCGCAGCAAATCGAAGCGTCGCTCCCGATCGCACTCCCGACGGTCTAGATCCCGTAAACGCTCACACTCTGGCAAGCGTTCCCGTTCACGCCGTTCGCGTTCCCGTTCGAAACGTCGCTCCAGATCGCGTGATCGCCGAAGCAAACGTTCGCGATCCCACCACCGCACCAGCACTTCTCGATCGCATCGGTCGCGGTCTCGCCCTAAACGATCACGTTCTCGTGATCGCAAACGTTCGCATCGAACGCGCGACGAGAAGCATGTCCGCTCGTCACGATCGCACAGCAAACGGCATTCGGTATCGCCGGCTACTCGTTCGAACTCCAGTCGCACCAAGGACATCATACCAATACCGCCGACAAAGTCCTCATCGAAGCGACGCTCCCGCACCCCCGACAAGAAGCTGAAATCCATCGTCGAATGCGAGAGCGAGGTGAAGAGCACTAGGTCCAGTGTCGATTCTAAGTCACGCAAATCGGTGAGCGTTGAGAAGTCGGATAACATGGATATATCCAATTCGCCGTAGACAGACAATCCACCCCCCTACACAATTAAACATACAATCATATGGCTTAATCAATATTTCTTTTTACGAAAATTATACAAAGCTGCAAATAGTTGCAAATGAAAAGCATCAAATAGTTGTAGAATTTCCAATTATCTTATTTGAAGATACGATTCTAAATACAAATATATACCATACAAGCAATTTAAATAAAAATCATGCCCAATTTAAGCCCTCATATTGTACAATCATTTCTTTATAAAGTCTATTTTAATTTGGAACCCTCATGTGTGGAGCAATTCATATCAGGTGTTTTCTCCATATATGCCGACATTGTTGTGTTTTCACTTTTCTGGGCTCCTAAGAAACGAATAAAAGTACAACAACGACCTCAAGCTGCTCGATGCTGTGAGCGTGTGCATATGTATTGTGACAATAGGATTCATTAATTCCCATTGAGAGGCTTGAGACGAATCAAAAACCAAATACCTAGCAAGTAATTAGAATTTAAGATCTTTCCAAACGATGTTTTCGATTTACTAAAGAAAAGTTGACATTGACAGATTTGCACACACAGATTTGCACAGATATGCTCATTCGTTTATTTCGCAGACAAGAAAGAACGTTTCGTCAACGTTCGCAACAATTGACCAAATCGCTCATAATTCTTTTGGGTGATTTACTGTTATTCAATGTGTTCGTAGGTGTGATAATGCATGGCATAAATTAAATCAGCTCGTTGTATTAAAAAGATTATATCTAACCTTAATGAAAACATTTTTACCAACCCAATGCTTTTCTTTAACCCCTTCAATCAAACAAAAAAAATATAACCTTTCATTGAAATCACATATCTTAAAAATAAATTAAATTCAAATAAGTAAAAATAGTTAAAGAATTTTTTATGTTGAGTGAAAACATGAGAGCAATTTCGGGCAACCAGAAAAATGCCTATAACCAAAGGCAACGACACCCATTTACACACGTTTTAACAATGTTGAGGGTGGCAACTGAAAATGTCCAATTTTTATGGAGTTTTCTTCCCTTTCCAACGAAAATGAATGGATTTTACAACAAAATTTTATGAAAAATGTTATACATTCTATTTAACGTTGTTTGCGATCAACCGTAATAGGCCGGCTGAAAAATATATGTGTGTGTTTCTATGGGTGGTTTTGTAATATTTCAACATTTGTCTATGCATATGAATTAACACAGGTGTTTCTGTACCATGGAAACTGGATGGCAACCCTTGGCATCAAAATTATGAATGAAAAAGAATCGATACCCCCAAGAGTTTGGTATAATCGATATACATACATATGTGTGTACACAACAGGGCCTGAACTATGATTTCGTAGCGAAAGAGAAATTTATTTTCGAATCTTTTAATTAAAATTAAAATTAAACTAGTTCACACATTGGCCACACGATTTACTACACTCAATAGTTCCTAAAAGTGTGCTTAGTATGTTGATGTACAGAATATGTAATGTGTGATTTGCTGAGATTTTGTTGGGGGGCCAGAAAGAATTTGATTGATGTGCACGACAAAAACAACAACAATACTGCCAACACCAAAATCTGCTGGAATTACACTCAGTATTGTTGAAGATATCATAAAGAGAGGTTTCCATTGAAATGAGCGGAGAACCAGATACCAGCAAGAAACGGCAAAAAACCGTAAGTACTAACGGAACTCTATAGGCAGGACAAGGGGGACACAATCTTCCATAAGATATTCGCAATGTTTACATTAATAAGTTTGTGTATGAGATTGTATAGGTGATTATAGATTAGAATTGTGAATAACAATGTTGGTTCATATGTGGCCCAGAGCCCACTGCATACACATCACTTTGTGGCCTGGTATGCTCGCACATCGCTGATCTTAACATATCACCCTACTCATGACTGGTTGGCGAAATTACGCACTTCTTATCACAGCCGACCTTTTCCAAAACCTTGTACAAAAATTACTTATCAATAGCGTAATAAATCGAGTTGTTAAAATTTCTATGACGAATTGAGCAACATCCCTTTCCTTGTATCCAGAAATCGTCGATAAGCCAACGTGAGGAGACCATCCACACGTTAATTAGTATGCGCATTTCCTCGGTTGCACCGATAATAATTTAGTTTTCCATTGCTTGGACTCTCTAAAGCACTCAACACTACACGACCACGTTAACGAATCCGCGTTCACATTTTCGAGCGTGCAAACGTGGCATTTGCAATGTAATGACGAAAATTGAATCAGCAAAAATTTCTAATGTGAAAAATGACAAAAATCATAAACATCCTCATACTCTCTTATCACCACCAGACCATAATGGGTGTATCAAGGCTTTAGACAGCTAATGCAACCCACATTTTGGAATGTTTTAGTTGAACTCTTTATCAGCGGGCTAATTAATGAACACATTACATATTAGTTTTGCCGTTGAAACTCAGCTAAATTTAAACAAATTGCTAAAGTAAACAAAACGCTACGATCATGCATGAAAATAATAGAGGGTGAGAAATCGGTCGAAATATGTGCTAACAAAGAGTGTTGCGAACTCCGGCCGAACAACTTCGCAAGCTTATTGTTATGGTGCCCAAAAGAGGTCAGTGGAGCCCACCGAATGTCGATCGGGATCTTAGACGATTATGGCGTGGCACACTCTGGCACATTACTAAAACTTACTCAAGTGGCTGGCCTAGAACACCGAAAACATCTTTGTGTGCTGTCTCCCATATTTGAGGTGTAACATTTCCGGTCAAACAAACGAATTCTTGGACATTTTAAGACGCACGAGCATTTCGAACCATTTGCGTCAATATTGAGACAAGTTATCCGAATTTCCACCAACCAATTGAGTCAATATTGAAATAAAAAAATGTGGTGTTTTCAACGAAACACAGGTGCACACATTTAAAAAAGCATCTAGTTGTGAACTGCTTTCACAGTCCGGCCGCAGCGACCAACCTTACCAGTTGCACATTTCATCTTCAGCGAGAAAGTCACTTTCTTTTTTCGGTGTGTTTGGTTTGTTTACTTGTGCCCAACGTCGTGTATGTGTGTGTATGTGCGTTAGGTACTTACATCAGTGTAGTGCTGTAATATAAAGCTAACCGACCTGATCAAACAATACGCTTTCTTCGTCTTGATATGTACTGTGCTAAAAGTGATTTAAATATCATACAAATTCCACACCGTAATTAAATAAAACAAAAAGACAATAAAAATAATAAAATTATGCTGGCTAAACGCTCTCACCTATTAACCATAGGCAACAGTCATAACAATAACAATAACGGTGGGTTTGCAGCTAAATGCTCGCTAAATCACTTGGATTGCAACCACTTGGTGAGTATGCGAACAACGATGTTAGTATTGGGATCACTGCCCATACAGTGTAGATATTATAACATTGGTTAGACGCAATGTGAGCGTCTAAAATATACTAATCCGTCTTATGATGAACGACACTTTGCCGTTGATACAATCGCTTTGGAAAGCGACAGCAAATGATTTGCATATCAATATGATGAAACAAAAGGCAGCCCCCGTACAGGGAAAGCAACTTCAAGTGAATCTTGCATTCTGGCTGTGCCTACCTTTACGGTAGTACAGTGCCCCTATGGAGTACGTGGCATTAACGATTAACGAACAGCCAACCTGAGAGCGATTTTCGTTCTACCGCCGAACTGCCTTGGGCGATAATTTATTTATGTTAATTCATCCAAGAGGAGAACATATCAATAAATAATAAGAAATTTATATTCATGTGTGTGCAAAGACGTATGTGTACATATGTCCACTTATGGAAAATAACTTCGTCGAGTCGAGAACCGAAAGAGTTGTATGTAAATCTACGAATATGTTTGTATATATTTTTGAGAACGTACTTATGTATGTATGTGGCACATACATATAAACATAGTATGTAGACCAAACGGACGTCTGCACAGCGTCAGCATATATTGGACAAAACTTAGTTCATACCAATCAGTTGGCTTGTGACAGCCTTAGAAATCGCTTCGAACACATTAACAAAAACAACAACAAAACTAATACACCCAACATAATCAACAACAGGGCCACAAAACTCACTACTGCAAGAATATTATCGTGCTGCCGTTCAAGGAACACACAGATTCCATCCAGAGTTCCGTTCAAATAGGGTCATTGTTATCGCCACCGAACACTGTGCCGTTTGGTATGCCAAATTTCAAGTCAAACCAAAGCGACGGCTGTTGATAAACACAATCCAAAAATTATAACAAACAGCATAACAATAATATAATGCTCTAAACAATTTTCAACTTGAAGTGAATTGAAGTGTCGTACAGAACTCAAACATTTACGTAAAATATCCTAAGAAAATACAAGAAAAATAGTTTGAAATTATTGCAATGCCAAATCCAATCATTGAGTTTTACCCATATTTGAAGCGGAGGGTGAGTTCGCAATTGAAATAATATAATTGGCCTGGCCAATGTAAACTTATAGCCTTACTATAGTCATTTACGCCTCTGAACCAACTTTGGAAGGCCCGTTTACGGTCAATGTAGGTCTACCGATAGTCACCCTGAAGGTACATTTCAAGGCTTACCTGGGTAGAACGGACTGTACATGAGTTTTCTATGAATTCTGCAGATTCGCCCCAATGGGTTCTTACGTGGTATGGGCCTCAGGGGATCACCGTAAAAAACGTCTATGACATCTCGCCATTTGTTGAGCATGCATGACAACACACAGCTTTACCATCTCGACCACCTCTAGCTGTAATCAATTAAGTATCAATGGTTCATTGACCTATGACTCGTACTTTATCGCATATCATTAGCATCTTGTTCGGCGAGAACCTTTTGACGCTTGGCAGGGCGGTCAATCGGCTTCTTTGTCGATCGTTGTAAGTTGCTGAATTCTGCAATACATGAACCCGTGTTGTTTGTGTGGAGGTTTTTTGTTATTAATTTACACTTATTCAACTTAATCGTTATGGCAATTTTCCATGAATATGAGAAGTTGTTTTGATTAAATTAAAAATTTGTTGGTATTCTGCGCTTTGTTGTAGTGTCTGCAAGTGGCCACCAATGTGACAGAACAGAAGCATCATGTGAACCGTGAGACGCGTGGTAAAAGCCTGGGTTTCTGCCGCGGCTTCCGTGGTTGCACAGTTTGGCTCACTGGTATGTAGATGGGGACCCATATCCAGAGTGGTTTTATACTGTAATGATGGTATGTAGGTCTGAGCGGAGCTGGCAAAACATCGATTGCCTTTGAGTTGGAAGCCTATCTGGTGTCACATGGCATTCCCGCCTACGGCCTGGACGGCGACAACATACGGACTGGTCTGAACAAGAATTTGGGCTTCACGCCAGCCGACCGCGAGGAGAACATCCGGCGTGTCGGCGAGGTGGCCAAGTTGTTCGCGGACAGCGGTGTTGTGTCGATATGCAGTTTTGTGTCGCCGTTTGCTGACGATCGAGACATGGCCCGCAAGATCCATAAAGATGCCGATCTGAAATTCTATGAAATCTACGTAGACACTCCGTTGTCGGTGTGCGAAAGTCGCGACGTCAAGGGTTTGTACAAGAAGGCCAGGGAGGGCTCCATCAAGGGCTTTACCGGCATCACCCAAGAATACGAGAAGCCCGAGCACCCCGAACTGATTGTCAGCACCGATGGATACTCTGTGCAGGAGTCTACTCAGAAAGTCATACAACTGCTGGAAGCCGAGGGCATCATACCGAAAACCCTACGAGACATTGATCAGGTATGCAATGTTGTTTTAGTACTGTGCCAAGTCGAGCTCACTACGTCGCTCGTATGTGTTTTGTAGATTCCAGAGCTTTTCGTTGATCCGACACTGAAAGAGGATGCTGAAAACGAGGCGAAGTCGCTGAGATCCATACCGATCAGCCTGGTCGAATTGCAATGGGTACAAGTGTTGGCCGAAGGCTGGGCCTATCCACTGAAGGGTTTCATGCGTGAGGACGAGTACTTGCAGACACTGCACTTCAACACGATCCTTAGTGAGGATGGCTCTTTCCGTGAGAATCAGTCCGTGCCCATTGTATTGTCCGTTACTGCCAATGACAAGGAACAACTAGAGGGTAGGTTTTCGCTTCACGCACAAGCACCACACTTAACACCTTAACTCGATTGGTAATCTTCTGGTCCATATAGGGGTATCTGCCATCACCCTCACCTACAATGGACAACCCGTTGCCATTTTGCGCAAGCCGGAGTTTTATTTGCACCGCAAAGAAGAGAGGCTCTCTCGTCAATTCGGTACAAGCAATAAAGATCATCCGTACTGCAAGGTAAGAACCACCTTTGACATTTGCAATTGTATGCACCTAACACTCACTTAATCAGATGGTCCTGGAATCGGGCGAATATCTGGTCGGCGGCGATTTGGAGGTCCTCGAAAGGATCCTGTGGAACGATGGCTTGGATCAGTACCGCCTGACACCAAACGAGCTGAGGCAAAAATTTGCGGCAATGAAAGCCGATGCTGTGTTTGCCTTCCAAGTGAGTGAACATTCGCTTAAAGCACACACTGTGCTCACAGCTCAAGTAATTGCCTTATGCCAATACTCCCGGCAGCTGCGTAATCCTGTGCACAATGGACATGCCCTTCTCATGCAGGACACCAAACGGCAACTGTTGCAGCGAGGCTTTAAGAAACCTATGCTGCTTCTGCATCCACTCGGCGGATGGACGAAAGACGATGATGTACCGTTGGACGTACGCATGGCGCAACACCAGGCCGTACTTGACGCGGGTGTTCTCCACCGCGACGACACCGTATTGGCGATATTCCCGTCCCCCATGATGTACGCGGGCCCAACAGAAGTGCAGTGGCACGCCAAAGCCAGTGAGTACCTCTAGCCATCTTCCTTTCTGTCTTTCCATCTAAAACCACATATATGCCTTCCTTTGCATTACCCCTTCCCGCTAGGAATGAATGCGGGAGCCAACTTTTATATCGTTGGTCGCGATCCGGCCGGTATGCCACACCCCGACAAAGCCATGTATGCCGATGGCAATCTGTACGATGCCACACACGGGGCGCGTGTGTTGAAACTGGCCCAAGGCTTGGACGGGCTCGAAGTGGGTTGAATAAACCAATGCACAAAATCATATTTCACAACTATACCCATTCCGTTTCGTATGCAGATTTTGCCTTTCCGCGTTGCAGCCTATGACAAGACCAATTCCCGAATGGCCTTCTTCGACCCCAGCCGAAAGGACGAGTTCGAGTTTATTTCGGGCACGAAAATGCGCACATTCGCTCGCACGGGGACTATGCCGCCGCATGGCTTCATGGAACCGAAGGCTTGGAAAATATTGGCCGAGTACTATCAATCGTTGACAAAGCAGTAGAGAGACACTGCCACAGTGCTGTTCAAGTGGAACGTACCCCACCCCCCTCGGGTATTTCATGTGCTTTTTGCATGTATTTTTATTCCCATGTTTATTTTTGTGTTTGTGTATGTTGTCTATATAAAATGTTTGTCCAATTTGTTTTTGAAACACTATGCTATTTAACCATAGGTACGACCTTTACAGCTAGATTAGTTATTATTATATTTTTGTTTTTTTTACCAAAATGACCGAACGCAATATTTGTGACTTTCAACACCGTTATGAGAGACGTGTGTGTTTGCAAATGTGACTACGCCACTTAACTCTTAACTCTATCTATGGCCAAGACAAATGATGGTAGGTGGAAAGAACAGCATTCACCTCGGAGTCCATAGATATGAGTATAAGAGTACATTTCTTTGATTAAGGCAACGTTATCCCCATTATTACTTGTATAACCATATACATATATTGTACATACATCAAATAAAGGCATTATTTTCCTGTAACGTGTATTTATGCTTCATTATTGTTTCAAATGTGATTGTCATAATGAAGCGTAGAAAATCTAGTCCGAGACAAACTTTAAACATTCCGAACAAAACACTAATTAACACTAGATATACCAGCCATTGAAGT
>JXPZ01010324.1:0-13080 GCA_001014575.1 Themira minor
TAGATCTCTTTTCAATAATAACTACAACTCTACTCAACTCAACAATAACAAATACAACTCTATATACCATCAGCTGACCTTAATGAAATCATATCATTTGTGTGTGTATAAATGGGGATACAATTTTCATTTTATCACAACTAGTATACGTATGTATATTTCAGTATACCTCGCTATTTTGTTCGCGAAATATTTAACAACCCAACTGATTGTTGAACTCGTTATGAAAGAGCCAAATTAAAAATAATTAAGATATGTGGGGGTAAGCGGGCAAAACCAAAATTGTAAGTGATAACAACACAAAATACTCCGTGCAGTGATGCCTAGTGTGTGAACTATATTCAAAACTTAATTTTATGACATCATTGAGTAGAAAAATAGCGCTCACAACAAATTATACTACTCCACAAACAAAACAATGGCATCGAGACTATCAAGAAATGTTGAGAAACGGATTCTACGAACTTACCTTAATCAAATGCATTCGTGTTATCGCGTTAGCCGAAAATCGACATGTGTAGATCCAGATAAGCATAAGATCAACATAATGTGTGTTCCTCCGCACAGTAAAAATAGATATGTTTGGTTTAATGCAGTTCGAATAGACCGTAATGTGATTTCGGATTCTCATTCGATTGGGTTATGTACAACTTTTCAACAACGGTATTGCCATTATTCGAAGTTTCATCCAATTGCCGCCATGCAGGGATCACCATTGACTGAGGAGCGAGCAGCCGAGTTGATATTTAATCTCAAAGACTCGGAACGATATGCCATTAAAATGGCATTGGAGAAATATGAGGCCATGAAAATGAAAGAAACTTTCGAAGGTTAGTAGGAAAATCTCAAAAGGTATTGGTTTCTTTTTAGAATTCTCTATATTAAATACACATACATATAAATAAGTATGGACNGGAATTCTCTACATTAAATACACATACATGTAAATAAGTATGGACATTTTACAGAAAAAACACTCTTATTTTAAAGTTTTTATAAAAGCTTTAACAGTACTATAATCTTCCGTTGCTCTTAATAAGAAAAGTAGTACTTCGATCAATATATTTGCGACGAATATGAGGTTTCTCCGAACAGAGAATAAATTTTTACGTTCTTTTGATAAGATGATAAGGCAATTGGTATATTGTATAAATGGGTAGATCACACTAACAAGAAAGCACAAGCTTAATAAACACATATCTTTTTTAACCTGATACACTTGGAAACTTGCAGATGGTTCCTATAAATTGCACTTAGCGAATTCCACAAACATTTCAATTCACATAAGACAAAGTGAACAAATATACACATGGTAGTGTCCTCTAAATATTTGCTTATTGATAACAAAGAAAACTTATACATCTAACCATAATTAGATTGTAAGCATCCAATTATCTGATGGGATTCCAAAGTGTATTCAATATTTTTTCAAACAACTACAAGTTTATCTAAAATCACTTATTTCCGAAGACATGTATCAACCATGTGCCTAATACTAAATATACAATGTTATTGTGCAAGAGGTAAATGCTCCTAAGGCCCACAGATCTATATAATATTCCAATATTTCTAAAGAAGCCCATAATATTCTTCTGAGAAACAACATTATGTTAAACCTAAATTCTCCAACAGCATTAAAAATTGGAGAAGTTTTCATTTAGAAGATAATCCATGAAAAAATATTAATTTATAAAATGATTTAAAAATTGCAGAAGAAATGTGGAAGATACCTTTTTTACTGTGTCCAGACACTTTTATCTTTTTCTAATTTCAATGCTATTTATTTTAAGAATATTTTAAATTTAATTGCACAAAAACTATTATTTCAGTATTTAGAAATATATTGAAGTTAAATAGAATAGATAAATGTGTTCATAGATTTTCAAAAAAATTCAGTTGTAATTTAATTTATTATTTGTTTACACTCTTTTCTATATTCTACTCCTTTGGGGACATACATACTTGTATTGTTTTTTCTTCATTTCACTATCTACACCACTACCTCACTGGATAATACGACCCCACTGCTGATGCTGGCCCATGATGATTGCAACTCACACGATACACATACAAACACACAGGCAAACTTGCAGCTACACAATGGCGTACACGTTTTGGACGTCTGTCACAAGTGCCCGGATTAGGGAATGTCGATCCAACGGGATCGTTTTGTACGTTCCCAGCCGATTGGTTAAAAAAGAGAGCGGGTAACTTTACAACCATTTTCAGTTAAACTCCCTTCTAATATCAAAGCATAAATGCAGTGCGGTCACTTTAGTTGAAAATATAATATGTTTAAATTTATGAATTTGAAAATTTTCTTTAAATAATAACTACAGTTGCTATTTATATTAAAAAGGAATTTCTTATAATTCAGCTGCCAACGCAAAGGAACCAACAAGGAACGATTTATGGACCAGTAAGTTTTCAAACTAGATTGCAAACTCTGTTTTTTTATACATTTTTTGTCCTACATACATTTGCAGTTTTTTTTGTGAATGCTGTTCCCTTTGTAGCCTTTGGATTTCTCGATAATTTCATTATGATCGTAGCAGTAAGTAAATTCGTATTTTATTTTCATGCCCACATCGGACCAATCCAAAAAAATTCGAATTAATAACCAATTCATGTAGAATCATTTCATACATATTCCAACACATCATTTACAATTTTCTTCAGATTTTTAAGACGGGATATTTTGTAATTTGATAAAGCACAACGAATTTTCTCATTGGCGATGTGATTAGACAATTGCCTAGCAAGTTATTCTGAAAAGCGAGTCAAACTGATTGAGTACATTTCAAGAAATGCTGTGATTTGTTTAACGGCAATAAAGTAAAAGGCAAACCTATAATACTATTAGTTTGTGTAATATTTTAGGGTGACTACATTGAGCATTGCTTTGGTGCTTTAATGGCACTTTCCACAATGGCCGCCGCCGGTCTAGGCAATACAGTCAGCGATGTCATGGGCATTGGATCGGCTTATTACGTGGAGCGAGGCTGCGAAATGATGGGTCTAAAGCCTCCAGATTTGACTCCGATACAAGTGGAAATGCGACAAGTGAGGAGATCAGCAAACTTTGTGAGTATCACCCAGAGAATTTATTACATTATAATAATGTTCTATTCCAATATAGGGGCGAATGGTTGGTATAATTGTGGGCTGTTTGCTTGGCATGTTCCCGTTAATATTTCTGAAAGATGAGGAAAAGGACAAGCCAAGTGAAAACTCAGCAACCGACAAATCTGTAGCCCTATAAGATGTACAAATCTTATCGATGGAATTTGGAAAACTTATTTACAAATGAGTAAACTTCTGTANATCTATCGATGGAATTTGAAAAACTTATTTACAAATGAGTAAACTTCTGTATATTTTTTAATCTATATTAAAATTGTTTCTTGCTTGTGTATCAAAATGACTTAAAACAGTAACTAGTGACCTATATATAGTATATATAAATATATAGTGGACCATTGATGATTTTTAATAGATTTTTTTGAGATCGAGCTACCAGATCCATGCGTACATATGGAGATTAATATTTTATTTGTATTTTCTATGATTTTAAAGACGCTAAATAATAATGAAGAATTTTAAACGCAGCTTTCTTAACAAAAAAACTGCACCTTTGGACAGAATAAAATACTAAATTCTTTCAAATGTACAACAGTTAAATGAAAAATTATCCGTGGTCACTGGTCTGAAAGAACCCTAATTAATATTTAACTATTCGAGAAATGGCTAATTTTAGTAATAACCAAATGAAAAACACATTAATTGAACAAACTTCTAATATATGTAGTATGCATGGCATCTTCTTCATGGCCGAATATTAATGTTTATAAATTATATTGGACTATGTATATATGCAACACAAAATTGAAACCTTCGCAAAACTGCAATCACTTATGTACCTTGTATACTTTCCTATATATTACATAATGTTAAAATTACCTCTACACTGTACCATTTTATCCGTGCGGTTTTCTGCAATACGTATTAAATCTACAAGATGTGTTTGCTTAATATATTTATATTGTAGTAAAATAAATGTATACTAATAAACCCTATCCTTTATCAAGTGCACTTTGAAAATAACTTAGTATTATCGCTGCCCAGTCACGTGCATAAATTCCATTCAATGTATTCAATACAGGGGGTGTAAACAAGTGCCATATAATATTCTTCTTTTGTAAATTAAAGACTATGTGATTGACAAAAGTGAGTAATTTTAACCAACATGTCTATTTTTTCTGGTCCAATAGGTCTAATTTTTTGGGAGGTACGATCACCTTTGGCCTGACCTAGACTAAACTTGTTGAACATAACACAATAAACTTAAACTATTAGATCGTGATTCAGCATTCATATAATGCCATACTCTTTTTGACGTTTCTAATAATGATCTTAGTGAAATACGTAATGATATTCATGAATCGATATTTAACATGAGAATATTTTGAAATATTCTATGGCAAATAAAAATGTTCTATATTATTATTATTACTGGTAGGTGTGTAGTGTCAAGAAATAAAAGAAGCTAATTGATTTCGAATAGATTGAATGCTTCAAATAAATATTTAGTTCATTAAGATATTTAAATATCACTTTATAGTATTAATGATAACCAGTGTCAATTTGCCAGAAAAATAATCTAATCAACGTGCTTTACTTTAATTGCAACTCTTCTCAGGCGTTGTATAGTCTAAATGATGTAATTCAGAAAGCTTTTAGACGCAACTTAATACATCATAGAGCACAAATAACACCAACGATTTTTTTTATTTGTTTGTTTAATATTTACAAAAACGAATGTTCTTCTTTGTAGTAATATTAGCCGAATTGTAGACGATATTGAAGAAATAAAACAATTACATAGAATCCAAATATAAATGATTTATTTTTTTATAAAAATACAATTTTATTGAAAATGTCGATTTAGCAAATAATTTTTTCTACCTAAAAATTTTGTAATTTCAACATACATATGTAGTTATAAAAAGGGATATTTAAATGTTATTTTAAGATTTGAAATCATCACATCCGGGTTAGTGTTCAGGTTGGTGTGCACAATTATGATGCTATGGACATTTTAGTCGGTTGGATAATTCGAAGATGACATATCCGTTCGGAAAATATGCTTTTAATATAATGTAGGTAAATTTTGCAAAGACCTAAATTAATTTGAACCACAGCATGGATAATTGAAAGAAGGGCAGGTCAATTGTGTCAGTGAGTTTTTTTCCTGGGCAGGAGCAATTATTGTAAGTGCCTTTCCGTTCATTTTCATATGCACATAACGATCCGGTAAAATAATTTAAATTCTTTAAGCCGATAAAGGTCTCGAATTCTTCTTTCATTGCTAGCCAAGACCGTTGCATTTCTTGGGGATCATCAGTTTCAATGGCCGTTGAATTTTCATTTAATGCGGTTACGCCTTCGGGAAGTGTCAATCGAGATTCACTTTCTATTTCATTNCTGCATTTCTAGGGGATCATCAGTTTCCATGGCCGTTGAATTTTCATTTAATGCGGCTACGCCTTCGGGTAGTGTCAATCGAGATTCACTTTCTATTTCATTGCGACGAGAATTCCGTTCATCGCGAACGGCTTCTTCACGATATTGTTGTTCTAGCTTCAGGAGTTCTTCAGCCACGTTCAAAGCATTACACGATGAGTTGTTATTCAAATCCAAAGTAATCGAATCTCTCGTATTGGAGTGCGAACCATTTGTTGGGAAAATTATTTCATCTGTCACTCCAGCTGCACCGTCAGAAACCCCAGGAATTATGTTATCCGTTGGTGGTGATATCACAGTCGGACTTGTCGGGTTGTCCGTTGTCTTTCGTAACAAAACACTGGCTGGTATTTGACTGACCAAAAAGAATGCGCCTGCAATGGTGATTACGCTGGCAGCGTAACTAAACGCCACCACAGCCATATGATTCAGTATACATTTTGCCAATGCGAAGGAAGGCAACAGTTGCGTCAGTTCCGTATAGGTCAACCAACCACGACTCAACCCTTCACGTTTCGCCAGGATCTTCTCAATAGATTTCAACTTGTTGAAAAATTGTTCATTCGATATGTAAATATTCCATTCCTAAAACATAATACCAAATCACCCTATAAACGAAACGGCCTTAGATTTATTGTTTAGGACTTACAATGGCGCAAAGAAACTCAATTTCCAATTGCTTCAGTCTATCTTCTGATATGTCACCGTCTTCAGCCCAATCACTTAAATAGATTTCCTCATCATGGCCGGCGTAAAATTTTGTAGAAATCATCTGATATTAAAATAGATAGAGATGAAGAATTAAAGTGATCAAAGATTTAAGAGCCAACATGCTGTAAANTGAAATCATCTGATATTAAAATAGATAGAGATAAAGAATTAAAGCGATCAAAGATTTAAGAGCCAACATGCTGTAAAAACGAGCTAAACACAACAGTAATTTTTAACCACTGACCATGGAAACTATGAATAGTTCTTGTGGAGTAATACGACGTGCATAACCGGGATCCAATACATTCAGTCGGTCCAAATAGATGAGAGTCATTATTAGGGAACACGGTGTTGCTTGTTGTACGCTTCCTGCTGCTATAGTCGAAAGGCGATTTAATGAATATCCCTTATGAGGTTCTGAAAATAAATCAGATGCATATTCGGCCAAAGGTCTTGACACTTTCATATCAATATCCATTGTATTTTCCCCATAGTACAGCGACTTGCGAATATGATGAATGAATGATTCATGAGGCATTGGTGTCTAGAATTAGAAGAATACAATTAACATATCACACCACATTGTTATTTTCCAACAAACCTTTTTCGTAATAGACCCTGCGTTTCTTTTCGTAATTCGAAATTTCATTTCGTTTTCAACCATGTACCAATTATTAAGAAACTTCTGTACAAAATAATTTTATTGCGAAGTATATTTGTTCTATATGAAAATTTTTTATGGAAATAAAATTCACATCTGAAATATGAACACGAATTAGTGATGGGACAATATGTATCGATGAATAATCAAACATCAGGGTTTTGACAGAACAAATTTTTAAGCAGTTATTTTTTCAAGAAGGCATTATACTAAAAAAACAGTCACCAATGAGAAACATATCCTTAAAGTAATCGATACTTAAAAAATTAAGAGAAATCAAGTTAACATCATAGCATGTATCGGTGTTTTGACAAATCCTCTTAAGCGTTTCTTTAATTTTGGAAAAGTTCTAATATGTGTGCTAATTATTTTAACGATTACATTATTGAAGAATTTAACATTATTGTTGAAGAAAGGAAGCCGATTAAATAATTAATAACTAAACTATACATGAAGTTTGAAGCCATATGGTTACTTAGATTGTGTTTTTTTTGGCTATGTTTCATAAGTTGACAGTGGAAAAGAGAAAGAGATATAAACAAATTTGACGTTTGATTCAAATGTTTTTTAAAGGAAAATAGTTGGAGCTCAAATAAATGTATACATTTAAAAATTAATTTATATTATTGGATATATTATTTCTGCGATTGTTATCAAATATTTTTGCTGTGTTTATGTAATGTAGTAGTGACAGATCTCTCAAGATTGTATTTTGGAGTTACTCACAAGTTGGCAACCTGACCATATTTGCGGTAGAATGAATTATATTGCGTATAAAATAGAAAATGTCCTGTTATTAATATAATCTATTACAGATTTTGTGGAGGAAAAATGAGCACAAATGTACAAATAAGCTGTGAAACGGTGAAGAAACTAACACATCCAAATGTGGAAATACGTTTGCGTACCTTGGAGCAATTGGATGCAAAGGTGCAACGAGCTTTGGCGCACAAGGAAGCGATTGACTTTAAGCCCTCAATTGGGGAATTGTGTAAACAACTAATACGATGGTTTGGCTGCGAGCCATTACAAGAGACGAAGAGACCTTTAAATCTTTTATTGCGGATAATAAAGTCTTGCTACGGTCAAGATGCGGTTGAACAATTACGGGTCGAACGTTTTCGACGAGAAATGGAGAAGGTAGCGATGTTTTTGAATGGCAAGATGGACGAGTTGAAATTGGTGGTCAAACTTCAGAAGGAATTGATGTCATATGAGAAATCGGCCGAAGTAGATATTATTGAAATAATGGACTCTTTGACACTAGAGGAAGGGCGTAATAGTACTGGCGTCGGTTCTATTGGAGACCATCAGACGTATGACAATGCACCACAACGTACAGTAACGATGGCAAGTGAAGTGGATGAGTTTGAACAGCCTTGGAGTAAGCCTTCCATAGCTGATTATAATGCAATGAAACTATTAGCGGATATTATGATAAATCCGTTGGCCACTACAGAGGAATTACAAAATGCACTTCAACACTTGCAAATAACAATGGTGGACTATCCTCCTGAGTATATGCTGCAGTCACCGAACATTTATTTAAATGTATTGGAATTATATGATAGGGTACATGACGACCATAAATGTGATTTGGAAGATGTTGGTGCAGCGATTCTAGTGTTCTTGAAATGTTTAAAGAAACGTCTGGATCAAAGACTGAAAACTTTAGCCTATCGTGAAACCTTCCAGAAGGAGGAAATCGTACCAAAGACCCAACTCAAACTCGACAAAACATTGGAACTTTTAATGGACANCCAGAAGGAGGAAATCGTACCAAAGACCCAACTCAAACTCGACAAAACATTGGAACTTTTAATGGACAAAAGTTTGAAGCAACTGCATTTCTTGTTGCATGAATTTCGTCACGAAACCACCATGGTCCTCGAAATAATCGAACATTTACTGGGCATATACAGATTGCTACAAATTAAAGTGAGGGAGACTCTCATACACAAATTATGTAGAATTGTGGTCAATGTTAAGAAGTCCCTTCAGCATGAAGATGCACACTTCACACTGTCACGAATAAAATATTTGCTGGTTGCTTTTATCCTTCATGATGCTTTCAAATGCACTGCGAAAAATCTATGTTACAATGACTTTGATGCCTTAAAACCTCTCTTGGTAGATTATACATTTCGAGTGAACTTTCCGGAACGTCATGAGGCATTGAAAACCTTACTGGTCGACACTGATGAAGAGCAACGCAAAAAGTTTATTTTTTTGGAGAAATATGAAAGCCATTTCACCTTTGCGTTAGATTTATTAAAAACGCCACAAAATTTCAAGGCTTCGTTGATCATTGAGAATGGTGTCAATTTATGTATGGCTTTGGAAAAACTGAAAAGCTATCAATTGGCTGAGTGCATTTTAAATTCAATTTTCAGCAACAACCTTGAATATGTGGGTAATCCTCAATTCAAGCAAAACGCCAGTGATTTATTATTGAAGATGATGCGTTTAGAACACGAACCCCTGAAGGCTTTCGTTTACGGGAAATTAACACAAATCGTGAAAAAACACTTTGTGTGTCTGATGAACGGCGAGAGTTTTTGCAGTGTTCTGACAAATATGAAATTACTAGAATTACAAATTATAGGCGTGCCCTGGACAACAGATATGATTCACCAAGTTATTAACGATAGTCAGGAGAGTGCTAATGTAAAAATACAACGGGACAGCGAGGATATTTTAGTACTGTTCTTAAAGGCAAAGCATCTTCTAGGCTCGGCATGGCCCAAATTATTGGATTTGATTACACCCATTCTTTCATTGTTACAGTGCTGTGCCTCCTCCAAACGTTTGATGGAACTCTTATTGGAACTCTATGACCCAGATGCAAAGAGCTTGCCGTTTCTTCAATTGCTTCAGGGAAATTGCACATTACTTTTTCATAAAGATATGGAGCCACGAAACGAAGCCTTGACTCGTCTTATGTATATGCTGAATACACTTCCCAATGCAAATGAATACGTGCCCAACGTTATGGAAATCGGCGATTTAGTACCGAATGATATTTGTCAATTGAAGGTGCCAAGACATTTCGGCCGTATCTTCTGTGCCCCAGATACTTTCTTCGACAAGAGCACTTTGCACAATTTACTTATTCTCCTGGAGTCACCCGACATTGAACCTCTCATACGAAAAACGACTCTTATGCAACTGAATGTTATGTGTCAAAATTGGGATATGCTTAAAGAGTACAGCAACGAAGGAGCCTCGTATATAACATTGCAAACTTTGGAAAGCTGTTTGCGACGCAACTCCATTAGTGATTATATTGATGCCGCAATACCGTCGATTAGTATTCTTAGCAAACTGCTCATATATGATTCGGATTTTCGTCAGGAACTATCTAATATGCCGAACATATATATTCTCCTACTGAGATCTCTCTTTATGTACCCAAATGATATACAACTAAAAGAAGATGCCTCATTATGCTTATTTATGCTATTGTTCAGCAGTGTACTGGTGGTTGTTCCTTCAAGTCCCAAAGGCGTGGAAGCCCCGAGTATTTTGGGCCACATTCAATTGCCATTAAATTGTGAATTGAAAAATTCTACGAAGTCAACAAGTGTTCGAGATGCCTACCAGTTTCGATTGCCATTTGTGAATACTGATGAGGAGTTGTCTTACATGAGGCAATTTATAGCGGCTTGTTTTTGTGGTGGTTCATCGAATGTGACAAAAAACTATTTGGAAACGCAGTTAAAGTATGATGTGACTACTGAACTACACTTTAACCAGATAGATTGGCGTATGCTAAATGCAACTAAGTCCACACAAAATCTGAGACGTTTCCTAAAGGCTGTGACAAATGCCACCAATCACAACGCCTTGATCAATGCCAGTTCTATGTTAAAAATGCAATTGATCCTCACGGAACACAGTTCTGCTCGTCACTTGTCCGAAGATATTGAGAGCGATATATTCAAAATGTTAGCAAAGTATTTGCAATTGCCACCGGGCAATGAAATGGATTATTTGCTTTTTGAACACATGGTATCACTGTGCGATCAGTGTGTTAAATTACCTATTGCGTGTATAATTGTGAATTTTACGAAGACTCTTCAAGCGGACTACCATCACGCTTGCATAGCATTGCTGAAGCATACCAATACTCCGCTCAGACTTTACCAAAAACTGTGCCTGCTTCTTCGTCATTTGTTGGAATCTTCCCAAAGTTGCCGGATATTGACTCAGAACGGCAGTGCAACGGATTTCTCAACTTTTTATAGTGACCTGTTCGACATAGTATTCGAGATAGTAAGCACGTTTTTTGAGAAACGCGAACTGCAAAGAGTGCGCTGCCTGCTCTCACTAATGCAAATGCTTAGTAATTATAAAATGAATATGCCGGACAAGCTCTTGGGATACTATTGCAAGCGTTTTCTAAATTTATCCGTTGCCCTAAAATCGTCTACACAAACCGGCTCACAATGGCAAAGAGATTGCTTAGAGCTGATATGTCAATTGCATGGACAAATGGAGTCTCCCGGTGAACAATATCGGTTTAATGGTATCGCTTTGAAGTACTTAAGTGGTCTATGTGGTCACAGTGATAGTCAAGTTCGGGCTTTGGCTTGGTGTATACTCTCATTAGGGGATCATGAAGGAATAATCTCTGAATTATCGTATCTACCAGGAGGTTTTATTGCTTGCTGTTTATGTACCCTATTGGACAAGAGTGAAGTTATTTTGGTGCGTCAATTGGCAGGAAATATGTATGTTGACCTATTGGTTGTACCAGCGGATATACAGAATTCAAGGACTCTGTTAGAAAATCAAGATTTCTTTAGAACAATTCACGAAGCTGTGCAAAATTGCGTCCTTTCAGAAGAATTGCCAATGAACCAACGAACGGATACGTCATTTACCACATGCGAAATAATCAGCTGTTTTTGCCGTATATGTCTGCGAATGGCCCAATATGATCACACATTTTCAGACGAATTGTGTGAAAAGCCTTTTATGTTTAAATTGTATGAACTAATGAAAATGCCTCCAATCATTTTGAATCCAGCCTATTATACAATGTGTTCAGATATTTGTCAACTATATGCCATTTGCTCTAAACGAAATTTCGTATTTCTGCAGAATACTTTGTGCCGGGATTATGTATGGCTGGCGAGTTTTGCAAATTTACTTCGTTATGAGCCAGCTTTGGACTTGGAGCTAGTGAGTGTCATAAATTTGTTGATGGTGCTATGTCGGGATCTTACGGCTTACGAGCGTTTATGTGAGCAATTTTCAAATGCACCGGAACATATTGTCAAAGTTTTTATACGGTCTTTTAAGGTGACTAATATGAATCGGCCTTTGCAAAAATGTTCATTGGCTTTCTTAAGTTACCTATTAATCAAGTCACAGCATAAATCAAAGTGCGATTACCGAAGTTTCGCAGAAATTTTGGAAAGCTCCGTGGAAATAGTGGTGTCAACATTGGACCCATCATACGCAGAGGGGTCTAATCAAGAAAATAACCCCAACATGGAGAATAAAAAGTTTAAAACAATTCATCGGACAAACCAGACAAGTTTAAGTAGCTTTACAGTTGATAACAAGACGATATCCAATGCTGGCTCTGTCATAATATTTATGGATCTTTATCGATTATTTTCTCATTTGTGTCCAACAAAGTCATGCAAATTCGATGCGGACCCTCAAATGCATAAGGTTCAAATTGCTGAATCCATGGCCGTGCTATTAAAAATGTCTACTAAGGCTCAGGAAGCGGCGAAGAATCTCAAGCTTTTCGATAAGATCACAAACATCTTTAAAATCTTTCTTGAAGAATTTAATACAACATGCACGGTTTTCGTGCGTCGCTATGGTGAAACTAAAAAGATGGCCATTATAAATAACTTCCGTCTTCTATTCAACATTATCTTGAATTGGTTTTCGGCTCCTTCAACCGTGCTAACCGATGAGTTATCAACCTCCGAATTTACAAAAGTTCTTATGCGAATATGGTCATGGCTTGCACATTCAGTAGAATTGAAATTACTCGTTCTGCAAGTGTGTTCATATTTAAGCGAACGTTCCTTGATCGTTTGTCAGCAGTTTTCGACACTAATTTCATCTTTTGCGAATTCCATACTACAATTGGTAATCAAAATAGCTACTTTCGAAACAACCACTGTAAAGGCGGCCAGCACCGAGACGTTCCCCGTTAT